>ML800631.1:381804-423221 GCA_009831015.1 Picea engelmannii
ACGCAAATTGGCCATCCCATCTATGTTAGTTGTCAGGCTATCAACAACTGCAATCCCAGGGTCCCATACCAGTCGTAGAGAGGAACCATCGTGCTAATAATGCATCCCTCCAATCATCATCGTCTAACCATTGTGCTCAAACTATGCTCTCCTCTCCTGGAACTCCCTATCATAGATCATACTCAACAAAGACATCTTAGTGAATTCAACGCTTGTCAATCCACCACTATCCTCGATCCTGGTTATCATGAGGGAAAAGCCAAACTCCACAACTCCTCTGATCTCATCCCCATCATGATGCATACCAATCACTACCTCGACTCCGTCGGTTGTCAACCTCAACCCATCACTTTGATGAATGCCCGGATCCCACCAACACATTGGAAGTCTACCACTCCCAATGTTTGTTGCTAAAAACTATGTGCACTTCCCCAATAGAGTCTGAGACTCCCACCGTGCACCATGCACCCTAATCACCAAGTCCTCCCATGGACGGTCTTTGTTGTTGCTACGGGGCTACCTGTCTCACTCAACTGATTCAGGTGATCCTCCCATATCCTGCTGAGGGCATCAAACTACAACAAAAGTTGCCTCGATAGCTGCCTGCAAGACTGGAGGGTGACTAATGTGTCGATCAACCCCAAGGGCATGACCAAGATCTCCTGATGATACCTGGGAACAGACCTGTGAGAATCCGTCTCCCTGATCCTCATCTACCAACATCCTCGATGAAGCTCAATCATCGAGGTGTATGTTGCTCCCTAAGGCTCACCCATCCACTCTTTGATCCTGGGTAACCTCAAATCAAGGGTGTGCTCGAGGCCTCTGTCAGGTCTCCCTGGAGGAAACGCTCCAAAGCTCCATTGTCCACTACTGTATGCCCATGAAGATCCCCACATACTGTTGCACACCATTGTGTCCTCCTGTACCACCTCGTGTCCTCCTGTACCACCTCGTGTCCTGTGTGCACTATTGAACCCAATATTCTACTGATGACGACTGTATCTGTATCCCAAAGTGTGTCCATGCTTGTCATGTACCTGTCCACCCAATCCATGGACACGTATACTTCCTCGCAGACTGGTCCACAAGGAAGGTGCTCAACTATCTCTTGAGCCTCTAATGTGCTCTCCAAAAGAAAGGGCTCATGATCCCTAAGAGTGCAATCCAAACTCTTGGAGTCATGGCTCCTCCTAAGTACCCGTGACTAGGAATGCTCCTCGTCTGAACTCGTCACAAGATGCTCCTCCCTCATATCATGCGTGACACTCACGCCTGCCTGTATCATGGCTGCCAAATCTGATGGAGTCTCTATTGTAAGTGGTGAAGAGCATACCAGTCTCAGCTGATAACGTAGCTCCTCAACCTCTCCTTCCTTGTCCTCAACAAACTTGAGAGCAAGGTCCCTATCCATAAACAGTTGTAAGTAGTCTGACTTCAATTGCTCTAGTGCTTCTTTGTTGATGCGTAAGTGAGCACTAGTGACTCCACCTGCCACTCCATTGTGTCTCTCCTCTATCTGAGCTCTTTGCATCATATCCTCAATGAAACTACAAGCTCCATCGATCCTGGTCAAGACCTGTGTGATTCGATCCTCGATCACCAACAAGCGATCCTCCAAGTCACGCAGTGCTAACGGTCTTTGTCCAACCCCATCCAAATGGTCTGGACCGTCGTCTATAAGAGTGCTCTCCTCATCATCATCACCCGATGCACTAGGTGATACCATGTTATGATGGGACTCATGCGTGACATCGTCCTCCACACATGGCTCCTGTGAAGAAGGATCCATGTCCTCGAATGATCTCTCAAACATCCATCCTCCGTCATATGTGGGTATCCTCGTGCCCTCATCATCATCATCATCATCCTCATAAGTGTCAAGAGTGGGATGGGATGTTGAATGTTCATCATAGATGGGTGCTAGCACACCCTCGTCATCATAAGCATCCTCAAGTATGTGCCATCAACCTGTCTGTCATAGGTGTCGGTGTCATGGACCTCATAGGACAGTGCTAATGGTGCACAAGGTGTTGTTGTGTCGTCATCCTCATAGTCATCATAGGTGGGACAAGACATTGCCCCCTCATCATCAATACCAATGACAAACCCCATCAACATGTTAGTGTCAACGGCCTCATCATGGACCACTGCTTGGTCCTCCTCTCCGCTCACCTTCTCGACATGGCTGGATGCATGCTCCTCCACATGGGAATGTGCTCGTGCCAACTCCTCTCGTACTTCTTGCTTTTCTTCCTTCAATCTTCGTCTTGTGCCATTGAAGGCATCCTCATCAAAATCTCTGGGCCAGCTTCCATACTTGATGGTGCAATAGTTGCACAAAACTCTTTACCCAGTAATAGATACTCCAAATAATAGAGCTTGTACTTGCCTACCACTAGTTCCCACTTGATTTCAGCCATGAGCTCCTTCTTAGTCTTCATCTTTCCAACCTCAGTATGTTGTCCTTGACCTCAGTTGACTACTGTAGATTTTTCTTCCATTGAAAACCCATCAGGTTAGCAAGATCACCAGCTATGATACCACTGTAATGTCCCTAGGGAAAATTTAGGGTTTCTAGGGCAGATTCTCCTGCTGTTAATTTGCCAATCAACCTTTCAACCCCTTAAATGAAATTGTCAAACACTTTGTGTTATCATTGTTTACTGCTGCTAATGATTTCTTACAACACTTGGCAGAGATATAATATCAAACATATTGCAAGCATTCCACTACACAGAAAATAGAAGAAACATCCATGGCATCTTTAGCATTACACAGATCTCCTAACAACAAGAAATATCTCCAAAATATCCAATCCCAATGGTTGCAACAGCAGCAGCAATTAACCACAATAGCATGCAGAAATTAAACTAGAGTATCCCCTAAGGGCTGCATCGCAACAGTACCTACTCTCCTACAGTAAATATTTAAGAGAAACCTGAGATAACTGCCAAAGCCCTCCTGGTTGTTGATCTACTATTATACTGGTGGCAGACTCCCCCTTGGCCCAGCCTCAAACTGTCGTTGGAAATGTCTGGTCCTCCCCTAAAGCCTTGGTTGTTGTTCCTAGATCCCTCAGCCTTCTTCTACCAGCTCCAATGTGCCCTCCGTCTGCAAATACAGTGAGTTGTAGTCCTCAGTTCTGCAGACTTCACCTTTCAGCGCGCTCCTTGTCTCATCCACTAACAGTTCAACCTCCTTCAGGGTACCTTTGCTCATAGGTGTTGGCACGGCCTTCTTTGATCCTCAGAAGATGGGGTTCAGTTGCAGCCTCCCTTGCCTTCGGCCTCCTTCCACAGACTACAACAGCAGCTCAGTCTCCTTGTTGGTGGATTCGGTCCTCTCAACGCACCTCTACAGCAGCTAAACCTCCACTGGACGTGTTCCTAATGTAAGAGAGAATAGGGTTGAGCTAGGGTGAGGACTAGCCCACCGAAACTTAGCAAAACTGGGGGTTAAACAACCCTCCAAGGGACTGAGGCAACCACCTACAAGAACAGAAAGAAGATCTCCCAAAAATAATTCTTGTGTCTTTTCAAATGAGCCTCCATCTCCTTATATAGATCTTGTCTTTTGCTTGCTTCCTTGTTTTAGGTGGCTTACCCCTCAAGTGAAGGTCTTTTTACCCTTTTCTTCACCCAATGGTAAGCTTATCCCTTAAGTTAGGGTCTTTTACCCCTTTGCTTTTGCCCGATGAACACATTTAGATCAGTCATTTTCCTCTTTGTGTCCATTAAGGCTCCACGGCTTTCCTTTGGTTGGGGACTATGACCTATGGGGAGCCCCCTAAACCACTATGTCCCTCCTCCGGTGGGATCAAAGGAGAGGGGACATGACAGTCATGACTGTCAGTAGTCCTCCATGTCATAATCATCAAAATCAGCATCACTACCACTGCTCTCTCCTCCATCTTCTTTATATCCAATCCAATCCAATCCGTGCATCTATTGGTGTGGAGGATGACCCCTCAAGAGGACCACCATCATCAAAAGTGATCGGCTCTAGCACTAGTTCATTAATATCCAAGTTGGCTAATGCCAACTCAACACTAATGTCCAAAGTTCAAACCCATGCCATCAGGAAACACATGCCACATCTTTGTCTTTCCCTGCAATCACTCCTCCCTCTACCTATAAATAAGACAGAGATTGGTGTGCATATACACCATTGTCTCTACCCTAGACTGCTCAAGCCTGCTCTTCTTCAAACTATACAAATTCCCATATGTGCTCCAATTCCTCCCACAACAAAAGGATGAAGTAACATGAGAGAGGAACCTCATGGCTAACCGTTGTAGAAGAGGGCATGTTGCCACATGAGTTGCCCACCAAGCATAGGGCTTCTAAGCCCCCCTTTTTGCATGTGACACATGTTGAATACGAGTTTGGCACATGTCCTATGCACAAGACACGTGCCAAACTCGTGTCCAAAACTTGGGATTCGTGACATGGAGACCCTGGGGACTATGTCCTATTACAGAGACAAACAATTAATGGTAATATTAAAAATTCAAGTACGAGGATAAAACTTTTACTTTAAGAACTTAATATTACCATTAATTACCAAGGTCACAAATTCCTCAAAGCTATATCCCCCAACTGCTCCCTTTTGGGGAAATGCATCCCCCGCATTGGGGAAACATTTCCCCATATGTTTCCCCGAGTTTCCCCAAAAGGGGGACATGGGGAAATGTTTCCCCAAGCACACCCCCCCGACCCCTAGAGTGTGGGAAATGTGGGGGGCACGCCCCCCACCCACAGGGACACATCCTCGTGGAACACTGACATAAAACTATACAACCCCTTTTATATTCCTCCCAACCCAACCCAAAAACCATAAAGCCTAGTGCACTATACAACTGCCACTCCCACACCTTCAGATGCCCTTGTAACTTCAGTTAGTTAGGAAAAATCAAATGACACAATAGTAGTAAAGATATCAAACTATAGAACGATTGTTGGGAGCAACATATTCAATTTCAAGCCACAAAACTTACGTTATTTGCTGCAGATACCATTTTAAGGATCCTCTGAAAAACATGTGAGTATGTGTCTCTGGATGCTCAAAAATATAAAAATGTGCCAAAACCACCACTGCACAGAATCAGGCCCTTAGCAGCTTGATGCAATGAATCAGCAGAGCCTCGTAGTGAAAAGGCATCATATGTTTGAACATATGGGAAATAATTACACTTCTCAACAAAAGCACAGCTTCTTCACAGTGGGATGTATAGTTGTTCCATGTCAATTACAAGATTAGCATCTAGACATTGAGAGATTGTATCTTCAACTCCTGCCTACTAAGTGGTGCCTAGGTTGATTTCGTTATTATTTTAATAATATAGGATGGCCTGAGATAAGCCAGCTTTGGTATATATTCTAAACAGGACACTCAAGTCCCACAGAGGTATATCTGATTTGTAATTGTATCGGGCCTCTTGGAGGTTAATGGACAAAGTGATTTTCATCTATATATCTCTCCCGTACTTCTCTGTGTGCCAGTGTTCTCTTGTGCTACATTGATAAGGATCTGAAAGATCCTTATCATCATATGCAGTGTGCATATATTCTATTTCAGACTGGTGTCTATTGTGCAAAGTTCAAACATATCAAATCGTATGATGAATTTCATGCAAAGCAAAAGATCAAATGACTAAGAAAGAAAGAAAGATGCGTCCTGACTCCTTAGTACTTGCAACCAATTCACAGGCACGAATCCACAATTGTTTTATCAAGGATATGGCAGATGCCCGTGAGTTCTGAGCATTGTGATGGGTCGACTCAATTGGAGATTTAGGATCCAGCTGATAAGTTTTTGAAGCTTCACCAACATGGGAAATGAGATGACATCTCAGAATTCTAACAGTTCAAAGAAAAGAGGGGACAAACAAACCTAGTCACAGTGGGATTGTATAGTGATTTCATGAGAATTATACTACTAGCATCTACACCATACACACATTCTGGCTTGAACTTATGTCTATTGTGCAAAACCATCCAATTGTTTCGTGAATTTCAAATAAATAAAAAGATCAAGAGACAAGGAAAGAAAGAAGGATGCATACTTGCAACCAATTCAGAATCTCGGATCCACAATTGTTTTTTCCAAACATGACAGATACCCCATAAACTCTAAACATTATGATGGCTTCACTCAATTGGAGATTTAAGAACCAGAAAATTAATTTTTGATGCCTTACAAATAGGCAAAACGACATTACATATCTGAACATTATGATGGGTTCACACAATTAGAGACTTAGGATCCAGACAATAAGTTTGGATGCCTCACCAATAGGCCAAATGACAATACACTCCTGAAATTTGTTGGGTGTTAATTAAATTATATTATCTCATCTTAATTGCATCTACTAATTCGAAAGAAAGAGGAGACAAGTTACAACAAACCTCGTCGCGGCTTCTGGGCCATGGAATGGGAGCTCTGTACTTCGGTGGAGTAGGAACAAGGCAGTTCAACCGGCTCGTTTTGTCAGGGCAAACACGTTCAAACCTCTCCCCTCTCGCCATGGATTTGAGCTTGGCGATTGCAGCAACATTGTCCAGGCAGGGTATGTACTCACTCATATTCTTAGGGCACGGTTTGAATCTCTCAACCTTGGTGCCCAGGCTGATCTCAGTGCTCCCCTTCGCGTTCTCAGATCCATTGAATGGTTGATCAAAGATGTCCATCTCGGAATCAGAGGTATCATTATCAGTGTCATAATCAGCCAGGTTATCATCGTCCCCCACCAAGAAATGATCCTGCATTGCTCCATCCTTGTCTACTATGCCAAATGAAGGTGGTGGTAGTGGTGGTGGTGGTGGTGGTGATGGAGGAAGAGGAGGGGTGGGTTTTGTGATGTTTAAGGTAGACAGGTTATAGGTCGGAGACTCGGTGGGTGCAAGGGCAACCATATGGGATTTAACAGAAGAGGAAGTAGAGCCGGTAACGATCAGTACCTGGTCATAATCGCTTGCCCAATGCTTTCCCAAGTAGAAGCATGCGATGGCGAGCAGCAGAAGCCCTGCTACCTTCAGTGTGAGGGGATTCTTCAGGATCTCCATTTTTTATTCCTCCCTTTGGATCTAGCTTCCAGGATTTTGCCTTTGCTCAGTGGCTTCCCATGTCCAAAAATGGGTGAGACAATTGATTTGAGAGTGAAAAACCTATCCTGGCAATAAATTTGAGTACCAATCTAAGACCAATTGGCGGCATTATTTGTTGCATTTTTCATTCTTGAGACGGTGCTGACAGGAAATCGAAACGTGGGTGCCGAATGAACAGGGAGCTGTGGTCGAGCTCTAACTGAAAAACCCAACACTATTTCTAATATAAGCTTTTATATTAGCGGAATTGTTGTTTGAAAAAAAAAAAAAAAACGATATGTTTGTTTTGGTCCCTGCCGTGTAGAATTGCTTTCGCTTTCTTAATTAATTTTGAAGTCATACATCTTAAAATTATTTATTTATTTAATTGATATGAAAATAGGTTTTTGTCCTCGAATTTGAAAAATCGATATAAAATATTTTTTGCTCAATAAAAATTGGTAAAAAACATTGATTTATCTATTTTTATTATGAGAATAAATAAATAATAATATAACTAATAATTTTGAATGGACACGATAGTTTTTATAAGGTTGAAAATTTTAATATATTATTTTTGTTATTGCCATGTTATTTGTGATTTTCAATGCAAATGGCTTAGTGCATAACGGGGCATATGGGATTCAATGTAATGGCTAGGTGTGTATGAGGGCATATGAGCTCTCATTACTAACATGGACCTCGATGTCATATGAGCTCTCATTACTAACATGGACCTCGATGTCCAACAATGTACGAGGGAATGTGAGCTCTACTCCAAACATGGTGCAAGGATGGGTGTCAACTATTACCAACCATACATGTTTTATAATTACATCGTCAAGATTCAAGTTATTACTAATAAATAAATCAAACCCAAATCTATTTGGTGACATATCTCTTTTTTTCTAAGAACCAAACCCAAATCACCCAAATCAAGTTGGTGAGAGAGATTATTTTTTGTTGTGTATGTGTGTGTGAATTAGACCCAAATTAGGTTGATGGGAGAGATTATGTTTTATGTGTTTGTGTAAGTGAACCAAGCTCAAATAAGGTTTGTGACCAAGATTAGTTCTTGCTTTGTGTGTGTGTGTGTGTGAAAGGATAGATTGATTATATGTTTAGGTTCTGCAACAATGGATCATTGATACTTCATGGAGTGTGAAAGCCAATGATGACACGGGATTTCCTACATTTTCCCTTATAAACAAAGCTACATGCCAAGGATTGAGGCATGGTCATGCAAAGAAGGATAAAGTGTTGGGTATGTGTTATATTCTTTGCATGACCAAACCTAGTGTCTATGTTGCATCGGGCGCATAGGGGGGTCATAGAGGGGGGCACTAGCCCCCCCTCTCCAAGGGGTTGGAGGGGGCAGAACCCCTGGAAAAAAAAATGGTGGTTTTTACATATGTTTTTGGTGGTTTTTAAAAACACGGTTTTCGTTGATGGTTTTCTAATTCCGATTAAGGAATTAGGGTTGTTGACTAATCTGGGTCAATGGATAAGGGTTTTGGATGTTGCAGGATCCTATGTATATTGTATTCCAAACAATGAAAAAGATGATGAATAAAGAATTAGAGATGCAGCTCTAAATAGGTTGTTGGTTTTCTTGGTTTGGGTTTCTAAGGTAAAATATTTGTGTAATGTGTGTGTGCGTGCGCACCATTGTATCTTTTATGTTTTTATTGAGAATCTATTTGCAGTAATTAATTGTACAAGGTTAAAATCTACATTTGGTATCAAAACAGTTATTAGCTTCAGGGGGGTGCCTTTCTAAGGCTTTAGTTCAGGTCTATGGTAAACCTTGTTATGGGAGCTCTACGGTATCAATTCTTGCAGTGAGAAGAAATGGCGAGCAGTTCAAAAATAGAGATTGAGGAATTTAATAGGCAAAGTTTTGAGTTGTGAAAACTCAAGATGGAAGATCTATAGGTGGACAAAGATCAATGGATCATTGTGGATCTAGGTACTACACCTACGGTAATGTCAACGGAAGACTAGGCAAAGTTGGATCGAAAGGCAAAGAGCACAATTCGTTTGTGTCTCTCAGATTCAGTATTACTGAATGTGTTAGGGGAAGCTACAGCCAAGGCATGGGATAAGTTGGGGGCTTTGTATGAGTCTAAGCCCCTTGTAAACAAATTGTTCACATGGAAGAAGTTGTACAACATGAGGATGAAAGATAGAAACTTAGTGATGAATAATCTGAATGTCTTCAATATTGTGGTAAGTCAGATTTTATCTGTTGATATTAAGATTTCTAATGAAGTTAAGTGTATCAGTTTATTGTGTTCTTTACCAGACATGTGGGATAGTCTGGTTGTGGCCATAGGTAGTAATGCAACTACTTTAAGTTTCGATAATGTGGTCTCATCCTTGTTATTGGAGGAGATGAGGTGGAAAAATATGGAAAGTCAGAGCATAGATGCCTTATTTGCAAGAGGACGCTCCCAGGAAAGAAATAAATCCAAGTCCTCAAGTGGGAGATCTAAATATAAGGGTAGATATAAATCTCCCGAAAATTTTGTAAAGGTATGTTGGAGATGTGGAAAAGAAGGGCACTACAAGAAACTATGTAGATCCAAAAATGTTAGGAGAGGGAAGGGATCTAATGATGCTCCTTCTGTAGAAGCAAAAACCTTTGTGGATGATGGAGGGGATGTGTATTTGTCTTCTTCAAGTACACATGTAGATCATGAAGCATGGCTAGTCGAATCAGGTGCATCCTTTCATATGACTCCTCACAGGGAGTGGTTCTGTGAATATGAAAGGTATGATGGAGGTGAGGTTTTCTTAAGTGATGACTCGACAACCAAAATCATAGGATGAGGAAAAGTCAAGTTGAAGCTCATGGATGAAAGGATTAGAACACTCATTGATGTTCTACACATCTTAAGATTGGCTAGAAATTTGATTTATGTAAGCAAAATGGAAAATGCAGTTGTAAAAATAGTGTTTGAAAAGGGAACTTGCAGGATGGTTTGAGGAGCAAAGGTGTTGTTGAAGGGAGTTCAATTTGGAACTCTGTATAAGTTGCAGGGAAACACTATTAGTGATGGGTGCAACAATTTTGTTGTTCCTGAGATTGGAGATGAAGAAGAAGAAACTCCTACAATATTTGGAGAAAAGACTATGTTGTGGCATCAAAGATTGGGGCATATCAGAAAGAAGGGCCTTCAAGTACTACATGGTAAAGGTATGGTTGAAGGTACGTTCAATTGCTCTCTGGATTTTAATTTATGTGAACATTGCTTATATGGGAAGCAGAATCGTGTAAGATTCTCCTCTGATTCTACGAGGGTAGAGGGAATTTTACAGTTGGTGCACAGTGATGTGTTTGGACCTATGTCGGTTCCATCACTGGGTAAATCTGTGTATTATGTCTCATTTATAGTTGACTTCTTGAGGAATACATGGATTTATTTTCTCAGGACGAAATCAAAAGTCTTTGATAAAATCAAAGAGTTTAAGGATTTTGTGGAGAATCAGACAGAGAAAAGAATTAAGATGTTGAGGACGGATAATGGTGGAGAATTATGCGGAAATGAATTCGAGGAATTATGTAAGAAGTGCGATACAACAAGGCAGAAGACTACTCCATACACACTTCAACAAAATGGAATTGTGGAAAGGATGAACAAGACGTTGATGGAAAAAAGCAAAGAGCACGCTCAATGGTGTCGAGTTAGGACAGGAATTATGGGCAGCGGTAATGGGTATTGCATGTTACCTAGTCAGTCGATCACCCTCAGCAGTCATGGATGACAAGACTCCACACGAGGTATGGACTCGTAAGAAACCCTCTATTACACATGTCAGGGTATTTGGTTGTGATGCCTATGTTCACGTTCCAAAGGAAAACAAGAGTAAGTTGGATAAAAAGGCTGAAAAGTGTATCTTTATTGGGTATAAAGATGGTTTGAATGGTTATAAGCTTTGGAACCTAGAAATTAAGAAGGTAGTGTATAGTCGAGATGTGGTATTTAGAGAAATCAAAGATGTTGTCAAACAGGAAGTCCTACCAAGGGAGGAAGAACCCGAGAAAATAGAGTTTGAATTGAAGGATAATGAATCAAACTCTATAGAAGAACAAGAATTGGAAGAAGAAAACCATCATACTCCAGTATTGAGGAGATCGGTTCGAGAAAGAAGGCAACTGGAAAGGTATACTCCACTTGATTTTTGTTCGAATTTTGCTTTGTTTGTTACTAATGATGATCCTAGAACTATTAGGGAGGCAGTGGATTGCAAACTCTAGAAAAAGGCCATGGTGGAAGAAATGGCAGCCTTGGACAAGAATGAGGCTTGGGATCTAGTGGAGATGTCGATTGGAGGAAAGCCCATTGGCAACAAATGGGTGTTTAAGAATAAGTTGAATCAAAAGGCAAAGTGGTACAAAGCTCGATTAATAGCAAAAGGTTATTCGAGGGCAAGGGGAACTGACTTTGGTGAAATTTTTGTCTCCTATTACCAAGTTAACTTCTATTAGATTTCTTTTATTTGTTGCTACTGCTTTTGATACTGAAGTAGAATAGATAGATATGAAGAAATCATTCCTACATGGGGATCTGGAAGAAGAAATCTACATGAAGCAGCCAGAAGGTTTTGCGGTGAAGGGAAAGAAATAGTTGGTATGCAGGTTGAAAAAGTCTTTGTATGGGTTAAGACGATCACCAAGGACGTGGTATCAAAATTTTGATACTTAGATGTTGAGACTTGGATTCACAAGGAGCAAAGTTGATCACTATGTGTATTTCAAAATAATCGGTGATTGTCTTATTTATTTGGTCTTGTATGTGGCTGATATGTTGTTGATATGAAACAACAAGGAGATTACCTAAGATGTGAAAACTCAGTTGTCCTCTAAATTTGACATAAAGGATCTTGGTGCTGCAAATTTCATTTTAGACATGGAAATTGAAAGAGATCTCGCAAACATGAAACTTTGATCAGAGGAAATATGTTGAGACAATGTTGCATAGGTTTAATATGCAGGAATGTAAATCGATCAGGGTTCCTATTCTCATGGGTGTAAAGTTATCTGCAAATTAGTGTCCCAAGACACAAGAAGAGGAAGAGGACATGTCCTATGTTTTGTATGCTAGCGCGGTTGGCAGTTTGATGTATGCAATGGTCTGTACTAGATCGGACATTGCACATGCAATGGGATTTTTTAGCAGGTATATGTCAAAATCAGGGAAGGAGCATTGGACAATAGTAAAAAGGGTTTTCATTTATTTGCGTGGTACTACTAGTTATCGATTATGCTACCAAGGAAGACCAGGATTGGATAGAGCATTGGACATACATGGGTTGGTTGATGAAGACTAGGTTGGAGATCTATATCAGAGAAGATCTACAAGTGGGTATGTGTTTAACATGTTTGGAGGAGCAATCAATTGGATGAGCAAAAGACAGGTTGTAGTGGCACTCTTAACTACATAAGTTGAATACATGGCAACCACTCATGCAAGCAAGGAAGCAGTATGGTTACAAAGATCGTGTTCAATTATTGGGTTGGTACAACAAGAAGTAAGGATAGATTGTGATAGTCAAAGTGCAATCTTCCTAACGAAGAACTCAAATTTATCATTCAAAGACAAAGCATATTGATGTTTAGTATCACTTTGTGAAAGACATGGTTGAAGACAAGAAGGTGTTGTTGATGAAAGTGGACACTTTGAAGAATGTTGCAAATTCATGGACAAAGTCTGTGAGCATCAAGAAGTTCTTCTAGTGTAGAGAAACAATGGGCATTGTTGCCCTGGATTGTTGACTATGTAATCATGTGACCCCCTGTGTGCAAAGAAAAAAACAAGTGGGATAATGTTGGGTATGTGTTATATTCTTTGCATGACCAAACCTGGTGTCTGCATTGTGTTGGGTGCGCAGAGGGGGTGGGTCATGTTGGTTGTGGAGCCTGATTATCTTCCTGATTCAAAGGTCTTTTACTTTCAGCCGTGTTTCACCCCAGAAGTATGTACACTTTCCACGCGGGGGAGTGCAGAGGGGGGGTACCCCCTCTGCAGGGTCTGGGGGGGCTATCCCCTCGGCTGGAGGGTCTGGGGGCAAGCGGGCCCCTGGCGGGGGTTCGGGGGCGAAGCCCCCAAAGGAAAAATTGCCTTGTAAAAGTATATTGTAATTTCATTGTAAATCTGGACCATTCATTATAAGGTCCCAGATCTAACGATAGAAATTATGTTAGGGTTTTTTTCCCTAGAAGGCAACCCTTTGTTATGAGGGAAATGTATTGCGGCTATGCATGATGGGGAATATTGTATTCTGAGATAGGAGACTGTGAGAGAAAGAAGAGGAAGTTACAACGGGTTTTGTTGTAGGTTGTATCCCTTCATTTGCTGGATAATAATAAAAGGAAGGACCTGGCAATTTCTCTGGTGGACGTAGCCCACACTGGGTGAACCACGTAAATCTGTGTCTCTATTGTATTGTGTATCTTATGTGTTTGTTTCCGCATTTGTTTTATTTTATTGCTCCATGGTCCTGTTTTTCTAACAGGTCATAGGGGCTGCGAAAAAAATTTTGGCAATTTTTGCATTCGTTTTGGCAGTTTTTGAGCACATGGTTTTCTAATTCCAGTTAAGGAATCATGGTTGTTGACTAATCTGGATCAATGGATTAGGGTTTTGGATTCCATGAGATCTTATATATATTGTATTGTAAACAATGAAGAAGATGATCAATAAAGAATTAGAGGTGCGGCTCTAAACAGGTTGTTGGTTTTCCTAGTTTGGGTTTCTAAGTATATGTGTAATGTGCATATGTGTGCCATTGTATCTTTTTTGTTTTTATTAAGAATTTATTTGAAGTAATTAATTGTACAAGGTTAAAATCTACATAAAATCAGTGTTGTCATTGGGGTTACTGCCATAAGTGTGTGCAAGGTTTTAGGACATAGATAATAGTGTTTTTAATGGGGTTGTTGTGAAAGGCTTATGCATGGATTTATGATATAGAGACTAGTGCTTTTGATAGGGTTACTATGAAGGGCTTATGCAAGGCTCTAGGATATAGAGAGCAGTGTTGGCAACATGGTTACTATGAAAGGGCTTATGGAGGATTTTAGGGTATAAGAGAATACATGGTGTTTGGGTGATGAATTTGGTTTTTACGTATATGATTTGTGTAGGTGACCTTAGGTCCTTTTTCATTTTGATGATTTAAATAAGGTTGTGTTTTTTACGCAAAGTGCTAATGTGGGTAAGGGGTACTGGTGTATCAGATTAGTCAACAACACCCATCTTAATCTAGACGCTAGAGCTAGAGATGATAAACATCATGGAGCCTTGTGTGAGGGAACAAATGTTATTCTGTCTAAGTGAAACAAGGAGACTCAAAAGTGGAATATTGGTGCAATATATAAGTTTTACGATTCATACTAACATGCCATTAGAAATATAAGTATATTTTTAAATTTGATTTGGGAAATTGTTTGGAGGAATGTATATTATCTAATTTGATTTGGGAAATTGTTAGGGGGGGGGTATATTGTGTATAAATTCTTGTGCAAAGTGGTTCCCTTATCCCACAAACAAGGGATTCTCATACATCAATTTGGTATCTAGCTAGGTTGTGATCTTAAAATGAGACCATTATATTATTATATAAATCTATATACAATGATATAATGCAATCTATCTTTGAATTGAGTTAAAAGGAGGTTTATTGTAGGTTGTGTCTACTTAGATATAAGATATTGTGTGCGTGCATGCGCTTCAAGAAGCATATCCCATGGGGTTGCACTTCAAAGAGTGAATTTTCTTTGTCGTAGCCATGCCTTGGGGTTAATTATTCTCGCAGTGTTGGGTCATGGCAATATAATTCTCCCAAGATCACCCTTGGGCTTGCACTTGGTAGCATCCTTTAGAAACTCATGAATCACTAGTAAGGCAGACCATAATGAGAATGGAGTCCTCATGGATTTGCTTAACACTCCACCAAATTCTCTAGTGGTGGGGTACTATATGTTTTCATACATGGGAATGGGCTTGCATTCTAGAGACTCGTCTAATTCTCACGTGCATTCGTTTAAGGATGACCTGGTTGGCATCAAGATTCATCATTTAAGATGTTTTTGTGTGAATGGGCTTGTGATGATCATGCTTTGACGTTGAAGTATGATGACCAAAGATACAAGACTGAAATTATATTTTTTAACATGCACTAATTAAAATGGGGTTCATATTTTTTTATAGGATGGATGTGATGTTTTATGGAATTTGTGTTTCTTGGTAACTAGAACCATGACACTTGAATTTGTGAGGGGTGATTTTAATTTTTTGGTAAATTAGGTGGTGGATGCTTCACATGGAGCCTATCCACCACAAGGAGAGTAGAGTTCACTTTTCCCTTGAGCTAATGTTGCACCACAAGGAGAGACAATTGGGATCCATTGTGAAGCCAATACAAAGTTTTCCTTTGTTGCCCAAGGTGATGTTATAGTGCTTGCATTGGGAAATCCACATGATCCTTATTGGGTAACGATACTTAATTGAGCTACTTTGTTTGAAAATTACGAAAAGACATTTGTTGGTCTAATTATTGATAATTGATCACTGTCCTTGTCCCCCTATGTGATGGATCCTTTTACAAGCAATGGATCAAAGTATATTTATGGGACCTTAGAGTTAGGGACGAAGCTTGTTGCCCATCTTTTTCTTTGGTGAATAAGGCCACTTAGCATGCTCTAAAACATGGGGATATGGAATGGTACCAAGTAAAACTTTCATTTTCCCTTTCTTTTTCATTATTCAATAAAGCTTCTCCTCTAGATATGTGAAGAAGATTCATTTTCCTAATCTCTTCATTCACTACAGTGCTATTAAGCAAAACCTAAGGTTTTGGAATAAGAGGGTATTAGTTTTAGACATACATGGTTGCATTAGAACTATCTAATATGTTATTGCAAGGGCAATCCCATGATCTTGAGTTATTGTTAAATGGTATTAAACATATATACTTAGTAAATTATAACCACGATGAGGCAAAGGAGCCTATTTTGTGCTCCTTAAGTGCACATGTTGGAAATTGGTATCAATGCATGGGGCTTATGAACAAAATCTATTTGAATATGGATGTGAAAGCTATATACAACCATGTTGGAGGAATACAAGAGGCGATGAACTTATTCTCTTTGAGTGGAAGAAACAAAACAACCATAAATAGAAGCTCCAACCTATCTATTGTAAATAATCTAACAATATCAAGTTGTCTTCCAATCTAAACAGATTATTGGAAGCAAGCACCATATCTACAAACTTATTAATATAATGGTTCATATTTTTAGTATTACTATTATTGAAGACCTGTTTGGTTGTTACATATAAAGAAAGTTTCTCTTATTTGATAACTACTAGCATAAATCCATTTTAACCCCATCCTAACCTGAGATTTATCTAGCTCCTAGAAGAATAAAAAACTTTGGCGCAAACTTCTCGGTGCTTAAAATCCCTAGTTAAGATAGATCAATACTATTTTTTTGTCATTTTGGTTTATTAGAATTACACATGTAACACACCCATACATGTGACACATATTTTCCACCTTAGGATGTTCTCGATTCAACATAAAAAGTATTTGAAAACAAAATGTGAGTGTATGAATTTTGATGTTGCATTTTAAAATGGGTACCTATTGAGATGTGGGGTATCTAGTACAAGGTTTGTTATTATGTGATAATGTATATCATCCAACATTGTTGCATTGTAACATTGTCCTTGTTTGCCTATAATAGATGTGCAATATTAGTAATTCCAGTGGTGCCAATGTTTTGGTCTTCTTGTTGTTTAGTGTGTATGTTTAGATGATGGAATATTGTATTTTTTATGACTATTTATGATATTTGTGTTGCCTTCTTAGTTGTAAGCATACTAAAAATATAAATTGTGTATCCTTTTTTGAGGATTTTGTTTGTTTGACCTTAATATCACTAATACAAGTTTCTATCACTAATGGATCTAGAGGAAGGTTGATTGACTCTTGTTTGCATAAAAGGGGAGACAAATAAAACAAGCAATAGCAATAGGGGATCTACATTTTGTTCTACAACCTATGTAGCTTTATTGTAAATAAATAATACATGTGGTGTGTCTTGTCTTGATGTAGATGTAGAGAAAGCATGAGGCTTCTATGCACACATTATGTAGTGAGAATGGAAGTTGTTAAAATTGCAATATACTTCTTGGATATGGATCAATATAACGTCCATTAACAATTTTAACTCTTTTCTATAATAGGCTTAATGTGTTGTGATTAAATTTTCAACTTTCAATATAATATGTGTTATGGTTAATATTTTAGATTTAACATTATACAGATGATAGATGATGACAACATTATTATTTATTAAACCAACATTGGTTTATTGGACCTTAACAAAGAAAAGTTAGTTATTATGAAGGAATAATTCATACTTATGATATGATGAAATTATTGTTCATGAAAGTAGACTTATTCTAGAAGTCTACGTATGATGAAATATGAGGACAATGAGTGATGTTAGGGATGGAGATCACATAGAGATTTATGGAGATATTCATGGAGATATTGTGGAGATGGTTATGCTATATTGGACATCTTGTTATGAGCACCTCAATGTTATATTATGAAGCATCACATATGTATTAGTGTGTGAGAGTGATGTATTATTATTTTGTACATTAATACAATGTGATCTTGATGGATAATATTGTTCTTCTCTACAATTCTATGTGTGCACTGTTTATTGTCTGCTGCTCTTGAAACCAACATTTGGTAAAAAAGGGGTTTTTTATTGAGTACAAAAGTCATGGGTATGTAATGAAGTTTTTAGATGAGTCAAATTTCATTTTGGAAAGTTAAGTTAATGCCAAGTTGAAAGTTGACATTCTAAACCAAAGTGAATGTCAAAGGCAAGTTAAAGTCATGAAGCATTGTTTGATGTGTATGTCTTGTTGAGAGTGCATTAATGTAAAAGTTATGAAAGGGTGATTTATTGAGTCCAAGTCAAAGTCAAGTTCAAGTGTGGGATGATTGTTAGTCTTGTTGAAGTCTAGCAAAAGTTAAAGTGAAGTTTGAGTTAAAGTGAAGTTTGAGTCAAAGTTGAAGTTATTTTTTAACGTGTTGGATCAAAAGTCAAGAGTTAAAGTTGAGAGTCTGAATTAGAGTCAAGGTAAAAGCTTAGCATCAAGAAGAAGTCATTCATGTGTAATTGGTTGTCTTTCATGAAGAAAGTTGCATGATCGGTTGTACTCGACACCTTTTATCATTATTGTATTTTGGGTGCATGATCGATTTTACCAGACACCCTCTGTTTATTGTGCTCGCTCTTTGGCAAGCGAGCATGAATCATTATCAATTTTAAAAGTGGGGAAAGAAGGAAAAAGACTTCAAATAGCTAATCAAGAAATTGAACTACTACAACAAGACCTTGATGATGCTTTGCAAGAAATAGACAAGTTACAAAAACAAAATCATTCCATAATTAGCAAAGTTGCAGAATTCAAAACACGAGATAATGAAATTTATCATGAATTTGTTTGCTCTGCTACACAATACGTCCACACATTAGAAGAAAAGGTGACATCACTAGATAAAATTGTGGATGATATTTTCAAAAGTAAAGATCAAAAGGACAAATTGATAGAATCACTACAACAAAAATTATTGGCAAAAGAAAATGTCTTGTTAGCTCTCGAAAATGAAGTAAAACAACTAAAACAAGAGAAAGTAAAGTGTGATGCAATATGTGATGCAAGTGACCTGATTGATAATTCTTGCAATTTGGTTGATGATAATAGTGTTAATGTACATATGTCTCTCTCTTATTCTGAGACTCCAAATGATACTGCTCCAAATAATGATGATCCTTATTATATTTCTAAAGTTGAATCTCTTAGTGAAGATGATGAACTAGGTTGCTTTGAAAAGCACACGAAGGGAATAGGTTCAAAACTTATGAATAAAATGGGTTTTGAAGGCAAAGGTTTAGGCAATAATTGTCAAGGTATCAAGAAGCCCATACAAATATATGTAAGACCAAGAAATGAAGGCCTTGGATATGAAGGTCAAACAAGCAATGCAACTAAATAGTTTGTGAAAGCAAAAACATTAACAACATGTGAATCATCTACAAGTAGCAACAAAAGTAACAAACCAAGAGCAACAGTCGCAACAACAAATCAAGTGTAGAAACAAGAACAATAATGTTGCAGTCATTGTGGAGGACATGGCATGTAAAGGAAAAATGTTGAAACTTACATCCCTCCAATGTTTGTGGTCTTACAAATCATGATCATCACAAGTGTTGGAATCGAGAAACATCAAAACCTCACATACAGATCTAATGTGGTTGGATATATATCCCTGAATGGCAGAATGTTGTGTTTATGTTGAAAGGATTTTATAGGGTCAAGTCTTCAAATGTACAACTATATCTCTCATACAAAGTTCATGAGTTAATTGGTCCTCCAAAGGTCAGTTGTCATTAAAGTAAGCTAAACGTGTTTAAGAAAGAGTTGTCAGTTTATTGAGTCATTTCTTTGAGTCAAGTATTTTTCTATTAGTTTGTGGTAAACCAAAAACCACTTTGTAATGACAGATGCAAGTTTGTGGTCATCTGAAACCACCTAATGTAATGAATGGTTTTTGATAAGACAAATCCAATTTGAGTTTGTAATGGTTAAGGGTGAGCCGAGGAAAACCCCATGTATGATGTAATGGTTGAGGAGTAACCCATTTAAAACCCATGGGAAGATCAAGGGTAAGCTAAATAAATCCTTGATATGAAGATGACGCAATTCAGATGATTGATCATACACAACTCAGGAAGACAACGACAAATAAAGAAACAAATGCAGATGAAGAAGACAGAAGATGATGAAGACAACTCAAGACATCCAGATTGAATCATAAGTATTCATTGAGAAGGAGTATGAAGGAATAATTCATACTTATGATATGATGAAATTATTATTCATGAAAGTAGACTTATTCTAGAAGTCTATGTATCATGAAAGATGAGGACAATGAGTGAAGTTAGGGATGGAGATCACATAGAGATTTATGGAGATATTCATGGAGATATTGTGGAGATGGTTATTCTGTATTGGAAATCTTGTTATGAACACATCAATGCTATATCACGAGGCCTCACGTATGTATTGGTGTGTGAGAGCGGTGTATCATTATTTTTTGCATTAATACAATGTGATCTTAATGGATATTGTTGTTGTTCTGTGCAATTCGATGTGTGTATTGTTTGTTGCCCGTTGCTCTTGAAACCAACATATTATGTTGTTTTTACAACCAACTAGCTTGAAAATCAGATTACCAAGCTCACAAGTGTCTATATTATCCTATCTAGTTCATCCTTGTATTTAGATTGAAATTGTTTCCTCATTATTGTTTCTAGTGTTTAGGTTCTACTTGAATTTCCCACCATGTATTTCTTCTTAATCACTCCCTCCGAGTCTAGCCAATCTTAAAAATACATGCTTACCTATATGAACTCTCTTTAATACATTTGACCTCTGCTAGAAGAATATGAACACTATAATGTGAATATGCTTGATTTTGATTTCGAGTTGTAATATTGTTTATGATTTTGGTTTTTGAGGTGAGAAGCTCACAATAACCTAACACATTTGTTTGTTAAAACATCATAATCTTGCTACCTATGATTTTACTTATATATGTTTTAATGATTAGGGATGCATTCTTTGAATTACTATCCTTAAAAATTATTTAAACAAGGTGACAATTTGATTGTGTTGTGATCCAAAATGGATATGAACACAAGTGAATGGTTGTACAACTCGGTATTTATAAGTGCAATTCAACAATTAATGAAGGTTAGATAAAAACATAAAAAGCAATGCAAGAAATAAAATAAAATAGAGGAAAATAAAATAATTAAATGAAGAAGAAAAAGGAAATAGGAGAGGAAAAGAGAGAGGAATGGGAAATGAAAGGTCGGTCTCTTGGCGTTCCCATCAACCCCCAACTCTCTTATATCTTTTTGTAATTTGAATCTCAAAGGGTTTTTATCTTTTGTTGGTTGTGAGGTGAGGATGCACATGAGCCACGTGTTGCATTGTAACTAGAGAGAGTCAAAATAGAAACTAATCAACCATTCAAAGCTAGTTTTCTTGCTTTGGATTCGAGGGTAAACAAAGTGTTCATTGTGTCTTGAATGATTTGAATATTTCTTCGTGTTGTAGGAAGAAAATCTATGTGTGACATGTTTGATGTTTCCTTTATATTAAAAATGTTGCAAGTAGTTGTATTAATAGCTTAATGGTGAATTCTTGGCCATGGTTATGATTGTTCCACTCATAATTTCATTCTCCTTTGGAAATTGATGAATGTTGACAATTCTTTATTCTCCACTATTTATTTTCTCTAAGGTTGAAGATCTAAGGCTACCATTAATTGACTATTGTAATTAATTAGCAGGGCTTCTAATTTCTTTCCTACATAGCAACAAATTTAGGAGCCTGAGATTGTTGGCATCCCATACCCACTTGCATGTTAAGGATGAAATGCTATGAGGCCATACACCTCAAATCTATCCCTAGTGAAGTCATGCAATTTCTCTAGTTGTTCTTTGAACCTACACACAGGCCATACGACCGTACATTGCCTAATAGGTGCCTCCCTCGTCCTTGAGTGCATAGGCTTAGTGGGTTGTGTGTTGGGCAAGAAATGACTAGTATCTCTGGCATCTAAAGATTGGTCTAAATGAAATGACAAACCACTTTTTTTAATGGCTCTTCCTACCATCGATTTTAGCACCTCGTGGACTAATACATATGGATTAGGTGGTTGTTTTATTATTGCCACCTTTTCACGAAGTCGTCCCTCATATATGTTTTAATTAACAACTATCTCTCTCATATGTTTAAAGAGTGGCCCTCTCATACATGCATACTCTACTTAATTACCATTTCATTTATGTTCAATTAATGGAGTGTAAGTTGGATTGGTTATAAGCACAGAAAGTTGGAAAGATGGGTGTTGAATGAGGCTCACCATTCCATTGCAAAGGCATTGTGAACCACATGCCATTTACTAGTCAAAGATTCATCCCTAGCACTTCCTTTACCATAAAATATATATTTATATATTGAGAGGAGCATTTCTTGAATTAAAACTTTATTTGAAGTCTAAGTTTAAGCTTGTTCTTCCTCCTTGCCAAAACAATAAATTATGCTTACTATTGGTTTGGTTTTGAGGCTAAAATAGTCGATCACTTTGTTGTTGGGATGTTGATAATAAGTGCATAGTTGGCGCCATTGGTTGGGTGATCTTGCCCAAAGTATTGGGCTTTTGAGAGAGTCTTTAATTCATCAAACAAACCACTACAATTAGAACTGAACACACATGCAAAACCACTACAATCAGAATTGAATACACACACATAACCATGAAAACATCTTAGCCTTGATCACCTTGATAGATTTAATTTAGATGAGTATTCAAATGCAAAGGAGTTGCACTGGAGATAGATTTGTTGGTTATGGATCTTGATTATCTTTTCGATTCAAAGGTCTTATTTCATCCGCATTTGGACCCCATTACTTGACGGAGGGTGTGGGGGGGATTTCCGCCCCCCCACATTTGTTGCCAAGGGGTCCGAGGGAGGGGGAAATCCTTTGGAGCCCCCCCTAGAGGGGATTCGGGGGCAACGCCTCCGAAGATTTATTTTTGGGAAAATTGCCTTGTAAAATATTGTAATTTCGTAGTCAATTTGGACCATTCATTATAAGGTCGTAGATCTGATGGTAGAAGTTATGTTAGGGTTTTTTTCCCCTAGAAGTTGTGTTGTAGGTTGTATCCATTCATTTGTTGGATAATAACAAAAGAAGGAACTGACAATTTCTCCGGTGGACATAGCCCACACTGGGTGAACCACATATATCTATGTCTCTATTGTATTGTGTATCTTTTGTGTTTTATTTCTGCATTTGTTTTATTTTATTGCTCTGCGATCCTGCTTTTCTAACAAGAGTTCCTAGTGACAGAGTAATTGCAGAGTCCTAGTTGTTATTAGCATTGCCAATTGGTTGCTTGTGTGAATGGTGGACTAGAGAATAGGCCATCTCACAAATCTTGAATAGTGTTTCAAAGTAGTCTTACTTAGAACTACATCAAGAACATAGGATTTGTAGCCATTTCGAAGATAAAGATCTCTGCCAAAGACTGAGAGCATAGACCATAGTTAATTTTTTCAAAGTATCTGTGTTGGTGAAGCAAGTGGGCTATAAGTCCCTTGTTTGTGGATCATACTAGGGATGCATTCCTTAAATTACTCCCCCTAAAAAGATTTAACCAGGGTGAAAGTTCACTTTTTAATTCTTTAAAGAGAAGGTTTGCTAATGTTGTGTATTTCATTATTTCATTTTGAATAAAAACTCCAAATGAGAGTGGAGTTAGAGTCTCGTCCTCAACAATGAGATGGAAATTTTCCTCTCGTCATTGGTGAGATGGAATTTTTGACTTGTTTCCAATATCTCTACTAAAAGCTTATTGTTCAACAACCAAATACATATATTTTAATAATTGTGAATAAATTGGGATCTTTATAATTATTTTCTAATACTTGTGTAGAAATTAAGGTCAAAATCTTGGAAATGATTTTTTTTAAAGGAAAAAAATGCATTTTACATTCATGTGAGAACATAGAATACATTCTTCAAGTGTCGAGGCACATATACAAAATATGGATGATAGAAAAAGATAATCTTCAATCCCAAAATAAACTTCCATGGTGATTAAAAGCCTAATTGTAGCCACCTCAAAATAAAGTCCCCAAGGGTCTCTATAGTTTTTACTAACTCATCACAATCTTTCAAAAACCATACAATATATTTCTAAAAGTATATCCAACTACTCACATATAAGCATACATATTTTGAAGTAATAAATTAAAATTTTCATCACAAGACTGGTTTAGATTCAATATAGGAACCATATGATAATTCTTCCAAATGTAGGTAGCCTGGTTCTAGTAGTAAGCCCTATTTTGAAAGTGCAGCAGTTACATCATCTTCAATCCCAAAAAGAAACTGCCACAGTGATCAAAAGCCTAATTGTAACCACCTCAAAACAAAATCCCCAAGAGTCTCTATAGTTTTTACTAACACATCACAATCTTTCCAAAACCATACAATATATTTCTAAAAGTATATCCAACTACTGACATATAAACATACATATTTCAAAGTAATCAATTAAATTTGTCATCACAAGACTAGTCTAGATTCAATATAGGAACCATATGATAATTCTTCCAAATGTAGGTATCCAAGTTCCAGTAGTAATCCTTGTTTTGGAAGTGCATCAGTTGCTTCCTTTAGTTCCCTAAAAATATGGGTGAAGGATATCAACATGAACCAATGAGTGTTTTCCTTGAGTTACATAGACAAAGGATGCAAATCAATGTTCTAAATTTGTTGCTCGTGTTTCATCCACTTGATTACTATCATACAATCATTGAATACTTGAAAACTGACAACACCTTTTGAGATTGCCACCATCATCAAAGACCTAAGAGCCATGAGTTCTGCAAATTTATTTTATCCATTTCCCAAAAGAGTGGTTCTCATTCAAATATAAGAGACATCTCAAGCTACATCTTTTGTCTTCCTTAGGACTAGAAGTATCAATTTGCAGTGATCCCACTTGACGAGGTATCTTTTGTATTTTGTTCTTATTTATGACTTGAAATACCTAAAAGGGAGGGATTGTCTTTAATTAAATAAAATGGCATTCCATGCTAGCCAAATGCCCCATAGAGATAGAATAGGAATAGATCTCCTTCCCTCAAGGTCATATCTTTGAAACCATGTCTATAGACAAGTTTCTATGTTGTTTCCAAACTTGACATCTCCAAGACTAAAATATTGATATATTTCTCTCCAATAGAAATTTGAGTTTGCAGGCTCATCATTGTTCTTGCATAAAATACAAATATTTGGACCCTAAAGTTGTCTCCTCTGAAGTAATTTCCAAGTCCACGCCTTATTGCTAAGGGAAAGCCACATATGAATGATTGTTTTCTTGTAGGCTTTAATTTTCTAGATTTTAGACCACCACCATTTATGGTCATGTCTTTCCTAAGTCCTTGTAGCATAATAGCCTAATTTAGTAGTACAGGAGCCTCCAATTTTGTTCATGGAGCAACCTAGACTGTTAACCTCCTCCTTGTTTCAAATATGATCCTTCCTTAACACCTCAATACAAGCAGTCCACATGAAAGTGTGATCACCCATTGGGCCTACAACATCTGTAAAAAGCCATCCTTGATGCTACATATCGATAGTGACTTTGTATGAAATTTGGCTTAAAGTGTAGAATACTTGCTAACATAACTAACGAACCAAATCATCCGGGAAAAATATACCATTACCACAACCAAGTATTGCATCTGATCAAATGCAAACCAGTCTTCCATTGCTAAATTTCTAAGTTGAGTATCGACCCATAATAGGGAAAGCTAAAACAAAGGCCTTCTAGCGATTTGAAACATTTTTTATGCTCTATCGCTCATTTTTTATGCAATCAAGTAGAGTTCTGTGATGAATAGATTTATGCACAATAAGCCTCTTCCACAAATTTTCCTTATTAATAAGATTCCAATGACTTTTGCATACCAAAGAAACATTAAAGAGGTGAATGTGCTTAAGGCCCCAACCACCTTCACTCTTTGGCTAAGCAAGTGATTTCAAATTTATTAGATGATAACCACCCTGGTAAGGCCCTCCTTTCCATAGAAAGTTGTAGTAGGTTTTCCTTATTTTATTCAAGATCCCTTTGGGAATGTGTGCTAATGTATGCCAGTTACTAATATCGCCTCTAACACTAATTTTACTAATATCAATCTCCCCCCTCTTGACGGCCACATGTTGCACCAGATATGTATTTTCTTTTCAATTATGCCTAGAAGCCACAACTAGTCATTTTTTTATAACCATTTGGTTTTAGAGTGAAGCTTAGATATTTGAGACCAACAACTAAATCCAACCCATCAAAAGGGGAAAGTAACCTTAGTGTCTGCATAAACTCATCACTTATCCCATTGAAGCTAATTGTAGTTTTATGTAAGTTAATCTCCATGCTAGTAGCCTTAAAATAATCCTGTAATATTTCTTTAAACTTTGGCCCTTCCACGAATGTTCCATTTGTGAATCATAAAGCATCATCAACAAATAAAATATGTGTAAGTGATTCATCCCTTCCCACTTTAACTCCTTTGGTTCTCTTAGTCTCTTGTATTGATCTATTAAGTCCCTCGGCTACTAATAAAAAAATTTAAAGTGACAAAGGGCAACCTTGCTTAATTCCACTAGAAGGAATAAAGAAGGGTGAAGCAGAGTCATTAATGAGAACAAAAAATGAGGTAGAATTAATACATCCCTTAACCCAATTGACCACATATAGGTTGAAACCAATATGAATTAGCAAGAGCCTCACATACAACCAACAAGTCCCATTAAAATATTTGGAAAGATTAAATTTTAGTATCATAACATGAACCTTTTATACTCTGACTAAAGTTAGGCCTTCATGGGATAAACCTGTGGCTTCATGAATTTGTCTACCCTCAAGAAACCAAAATATTTCGGGGATATTATATCTGAGATAAGTTTTTTCAACCAAATAGCCAAGACTTTTTAAATAATCTTATAGACACAATTGCAAAACAAAATAGGTCTAAAGTCATCAAAGGATGTCGACTTGTAAACCTTGGGAATGAAAACAATAAAGGTAGCATTTATGGGAGTTGAAATGATCCAGAAGAATCTCGGTGGCCACCCACCTATTCCAACTGGCTCAAAAAAAAAAGTTTTTTTGGCAACTTACTATTTTTAGCAGTTTTTTGGGTCCCAAACTTTCGGGCCATTTTGAGGGCCTAAACGATGTTTTTTCACGATCAGGCACCTCAATAAAAACCATATACAAAAGGTTGATTGGCCTTTGGGTTCCACCCACGACTTAATTCAAAAGCAAATCGATGCCACCAATGACTTAATTAGGGAGCAATTAATGCCAACCTGCTGTAGTGTGTGGTTACTCAGCAGAACAAAACACACCAATCATCCTTTCAATTGAGCTATCGTACGCCCTAAACGAAGATCATATGCAAAAGCTATGACCCCGGGAAGTTGATTTACTAACTTACCCCAACAGGGCCCACATGACTTTTGGCAGTTCATCTCTTAGGGTTAGGTTTTTGGATGTCCAGGGTTTTGGCATTCATGTTTATTGTAAAAATGCCTTTAGAGCCTCATTGTACTCATCTTCTTGCGAATGAGCGTAGCCGTCACATCTATTCTCAGAGATAAGTTGCCACCATTCTAGCAAGCTTGTTTTCAGTTTGCATTTTAGAGTTTTCAACATATTTCTTATTTAATAAAAGTCAATTTTTACTGTATCTCTGTTATTGTTCACTATGTCTTTGTGTTAATAATATAAATATGTGTTTTCATTTCGTTCCGCTCATAAATTTGGATCAATGGTATCATAGCGATTTGATCCTTATCATTTTTTAGTGCATGTCCCTGACACGGTCAAGGTATAGAGAGTTGGGTCTCAAGCTTGTTTCTCTTGAGGACAACTGCTCTCGCACGCCCAAGAAACCATCCATGGCGAGTGAAAATAAAGATGACAGGACAAGAGATCCTTTCAAAATGTTTCTCGAGGAATCCCTTGAGCGACAGAGAAACGAGATGATGGACAACTTTGCAGAAATCCTTCGACGATTGTCAACAAGCGACACATCCACCTTAAGCAGAGGCACCACCCCCTTCAAGGTAGAGATCAATTTAGATATTCCTATATTTGAAGGTCAAATAGATGCAGATGCCGTAGATAAATTGCTAAACCTTCTAGAAGTGTATTTTTCTGTCCACAACTTTTTCGATAGAGAACATATTACATTTGCGCTCCTCAAGGCCATCCCCCATGTCAAGGTTTGTTTGGAGACTTTCTATGAGAAAAAGGAAATAGAGGGATCCACATTATTTGTAGTTGCACCCACTTGGGGTTCCTTCAGGGATGTTATTAAGGAACAATAATACCCTGTTGGAAGTTATGGCAACTTGTATACAAGATGGACCACACTGCGGTAGGAAAGAGACAAAACAATGCAAGAGTTCACCAATGTCTTCCATACCTTGCGCACCAAATTGGGTATCAAACATTCTGTGTGACATCTGGCGCTAAAGTATTGCGTCGGTATGTATAGTTACATGCAGATAGAAATGGAGTTTTTGGATGTCTCATCCTTGAGCATGACCTATCAATATACCGTCAAAATCAAGAAGAAGCTTAAACAAAAGACACGACAACTTGGGTATGGGAACCCCTCATAGTAGAAGCAGGGTAAGGGAAACACCAACTCGGAGAACAAAGGATAGAGAAAATATGGGCAACCTTAGGACAACCAATCCAAGCCGCAAGCAAAGAAGGATAATGGGAAGATGAAGAAAGATACCGATAAGTGGTGTGACTTCCACAAGAGCCCCTGGCATAACACTGTTGATTTCCGCTCAAAGGAATCATTGGTGGTTGAGGTGAAAGCCTTTGAATCAGATGCGAGTTTTGACTCTAAGTCAGAACTAGAAAAGGGGAGGTAGATCATTGACATGGAACCTAGTGCCACTGTTGCTACCACCAAGATCCATCCCGGTGAACTTGATGAGCTAGAGGAATGTGAGTGCTTCTTTCATTCAGATACGTGGGTGAAAGGCACTTCATCGTTGATAGAGGGAGCCAGAAGAACCTCATCTCAGTAGAGGTCATAAAGCGGCTAGCCAGTTTGAAAACATCACACCCTCAACCCTACACCATCGGATGGCTCCGTTAAGGAATTGATCTTCGCATCAGCCAACAATATCGCTTGTCGTACGACATCAAACCATTCAACGATGAGGTATTGTGTGATGTTTCTCCCCTTGAAGTTTGTGATGTTCTTTTGGGCCAACTTTATTTATGGAAACATCATGCTCTATATGAGTCCAGGCCTCGCATTGTTATTATTACTTTAAACAAGAAATTGTACATGATACTTGAGATAGTCCCACCTAGTGTTATTTCCTTTATCTTTGCCAAGCAATGCAGGAAGGTCATTTCTCAGATCGAGAAGTTTGTCTTCTTCGTGATTCACTCTCAGAGTGAGAAAAAGGTTGCAACCACATCCATGGCCTCCATGGCCGACCTCTCCACGCAGCAAAATCAAGTGGATAAGGTTGTGGTCAAGCATCCCATCGATCTGACCCTCGATGAAATGCTACCCAATAGGCCAGTCTATCGTCGCTCTCTGCTAGAAAATGAGGAGATCAAGCATCATATCCAAGAACTGCTCCACAATGGGGCACATACGACCCAACTCATCACCTTGTGGAAGCCCAATCGTGATGGTACAGAAGAAAGACGAGACCTGACAACTCTGCATTGATTACCATGCCCTAAATAAAATCACAGTCAGGAACTGATACCCGATTCTTTTAATCGACGATCTATTTGATCAACTCAAGGGGGCCAAATACTTCAGTAAGATCGATTTGAAGTCTGACTACCATCGTGTCCCAATAGAGAAGACATATGTGTGGAAAACTACCTTCAAGTCAAAAGAAGGTCTTTTTGAATGGTTGGTCATGCCCTTTGGTTTGAAAAATGCCCCAACAACTTTCATGAGGATGATGGATGATATCTTGCGACCTTTCACTAATTCGTTTGTGGTGGTGTATCTAGATGACATACTCATCTACAACAAAACTTGGGCATAACACTTGCAACATATTCAATAGGTTCTGCACACTCTGCGACAACACAAGCTATATGCCAACTTGGAAAAATGCTCCTTCGCCATGGACATGGTTCAGTACCTAGGATACATTAGTGATGCACATGGTGTGCATGTTGATCCAACAAAGATCCAAGTCATCCGTGACTGGCCAATCCCAACCATGCTCACTGAGCTTCGAAGCTTCTTAGGCCTTTCCAATTTCTATAGCAAGTTTGTGTTTGGATTCTCAGATATTGCATGGGCCCTCAGCCAAATAACCAGGGGTGGTGGCAAGGCAAAATTTGTGTGGGGCATGTCCCAATAGAAAGGATTCGATGATCTGAAGGAACACTTGTGCTCACCCCTAGTGCTTTCAATACCTGACCTGCAACAACCCTTTGAGATCGAGACACATGCTTCAGACTATGTTGTGGGCGCAATCCTCACTCAACACGACCACCCTGTGGCCTATCATAGTGAGACATTATCGGATGTCATCCATAAGTACACTACTTACGACAAATAACTATACTCCATTGTGCAAGCCTGCTCCCAGTGTAGGAATTGCATTCTCGGAAAGGGGCGAGTCATCCACATTGATCATAAGTCACTACAGTCCATGCAGACACAAGGAAAATTGCAGAATGACCGCCATCAAAAGTGGTCATTCGGCAACCGAGTCGTTGATTGCCTAAGTCGACCTCCAGTCACGACACTCACCACAGTGCTAGACTCTTATGGCCATGATTCCTCTCGATGGCCCCACCTCTATGAGACAAATCTTGACTTCGCCAACACCTACCATATGTTGGGAGCAAACACAATTGCCACTAATTTCCATCTTCAGGAAGAGTTGTTGTGCCATCTGGCCCATCTCTGTGTTCCATTAGGCGAGTGAGCGAAGATGATTTGGGAATCCCACAACAGTCAGGTGGTAGGACACTTCGACGTGGAAAATACAGTGGCAGTGCTGCAACGACATTTCTAGTGGTTGAAACTTCGGCATGATGTCATCAAGTATATCCAGTCTTGCACTGCCTGCGCTATTACCAAATCGGCCACTAAGAAACAACGCCTGTACACTCCCCTGTCTACTCCTAATAGGCCCCGAGAATACATATCAATGGACTACATGTCGGGCCTTCCATCCACCAAGCGGGGACATGACTGTGTTTTTGTGGTTGTTGATGGCTTTTCCAAGATGGTAATTCTAGCCGCCTGCAAGAAGAGCATCACAGTGGAGGCCACCACCAAGGTCTTCTTTGAATGAGTATGGGTACACTTTGGGATCCCACAAACCATTACCTCAGATCGGGACAACTAGTTCCTCAACACATTCTGGTCAACCCTCTGGCCATTGTTGGACACCAAGCTCACCAAATCCACTGCCTTCCACCCCCAAATGGATGGCCAAACTGGGGTCGTCAACCAAATGATTGTGCACATCTTGTGCATGTATAATTCTAATCACCCCTGCACTTGGGATGAGAGTCTTCCCCATGTTCAACACAACTACAACAGATCCATACATAGCTCAACTGTCCACAATCCCTTTTAGGTGGGCTTGATATTTCAACCATTGGGTCCCATGGATGTTGCACTACCCCTTGTGGCCACCCAGGAAAACTTGTCGCATGCTCCAATTGAAGTTGACAAAGCCACCTGATTCATTGAGAGAATCCAACACATCCCTAAACAAGTTTAGGATATTTTACAGAAGTCGAATGGAAAGTGCAGGCAATGCCATGATCAACATCGGGTGCCATACCAATTTCAGGCAGGAGACAAAGTTTGGATGCACTTGCAGAAATAACGCCTTATAGGGCCTCATTGGAAGCTTCTTCCACTCCATTATGGACTTTAGACCATCACCAAGACTATGGGTGACAATGATTTTGAGCTCAACCTTCCCCCCTTCCTTGGCTTGCACCTAGTGTTCAATGTGGACCTCCTTCGACCTTATTTTCCACCATTATTTGACACCTCGAAGATAACAGAACAATTGACACCAACAGAGTTCAACCCTGATTGCATGGAACATGCATCCACTGATTAGATCATGTACACGCAGGTCAAGGGAACTCTCCAGCAAAAAATCCATCTATATTGGGGTAAAGCAGAGCAACTCATGCCCCAAGGCAAGTGGCTCACCCGGGGCCAAATTCAACATAAATTTCCTCATCTGATGGGGGAACTCAACGCAAGGGAGACCATTTCTTCCTAATGGGGGGATGATTGATCCAAGAGGATCTCGATGGCCACCCACATATTCCAACTGGCTCAAAACAATTTTTTTGACAACTTACTATTTTTAGCAGTTTTTTCAGGTCCCAAACTTTCGAGGCCATTTTGAGGGCCTAAATGACGTTTTTTCACGATCAAGAACCTCAATGGGAAACTAAGGCTCTAATTGAGCCCCCTAAAAAAATATCCTCACGAATACCTTTCCAACGAGATATCGTGCACCCTAAATGAAGATCGTATGCAAAATTTATGACCTCGAGAAGTTGATGTACTAGCTTACCCAACAGGGCCCACATGACTTTGGGCGCTTCATCTCCTAGGGTTAGGGTTTTGGATGTCAAGGGTTTTGGAATTCATGTTTATTGTAAAAAGGCCTTTAGAGACTCATTGTACCCTTTAGAGCCTCATTGTACTCATCTTCTTGCAAATGAGCATAGCCGTCACATCTCTTCTCAGAGATAAGTTTCCACCATTCTAGGAAGCTTGTTTTCAGTCTGTATTTTACAGTTTTCAACATATTTCTTATTGAATAGAAGTCAAGTTTTACTGTATCTCTGTTATTGTTCACTGTGTCTCTGTGTTAATATTATAAATCTATGTTTTCAATTCGTTCCGCTCATAAATCCGGATCATGAAACTTTACTAGTAGTTCAAACTTCTTCCACCACTCTTAGCAAATCCTCACCCAACAAGTAAAAGAACCACAAATAAAACTTGACTATCCAGCCATCGAGACTTAGATTCTTGTCCCTTTTGAAATTAGAAGGAACTAACAATAACTCCTTCATTGAAACTTCCTCAAACATTGCATTATTATCTTCTTTAGTTACAACTCTAGGAAAGTAAGAGGCTACCTTTATGATCTTGACAATATTTACTCTCTTAGGTGCTCTATACATATTCCGAAAGTGTCTTATTCCTAATTCTACTAAACCTTTGAAATGTTGGACAACTTCACCATTCTCATCCTCCAATTCCCCAATTGTATTTACATTTTTCTTAGGATTGGAAAATTTGTGGAAGTACTTCGTGTTCTCATTTCCTAATTCCATCTAGGTGCCCCTACTTTTTAGCCTCTATTAAAATTCTCTTTCATCTAATAATTTCCTTTTCTTAAATTCTAGTTACTTCAATTTGAGTATTTCTTCTTCCTAAAAAACACACAAAGAATTGTTCTTCAACATCTCCCCAATCTTTGCCTTAGTTTCCTTTATAAGTTTATCTCTATTTCTATGTATTTCCCCTACCCAAGATATGACCTTTTCTTCTACCGTCTATAAATATTTTGTGAACTATTCACTAGCATAACTTCTTAGTTGTGAATTGAACCCACTCCAATTTGACTCTACAATCTCTTGAAATTATTCTTCTTAAAGCCAAGATGAGTTGAATTTAAAAGGACTCCTTGGCTTCTAACCATTGATTTCAAATTGTAAAAAGATAGGAAAGTGGTCAAAGAGATTACCATCCTCAATCCAAGATCTATACCTATCCAATTGAGTCAAGGATGCAACAGAGACTAAAAACCTATCAAGTCTCTCAGAAACTGCATCATTGCCAACCCTATTTTTCTACCAAGTTGTAATTTTGTAGCCTAAAGCATATGCAGAAAGAAGTATGCTAACCTATCAAGTGTTGAATCCCTTTTATTCTTCCCCTTCCCCTCTTTCTTCCCTCTTCTTTATCACCATTCTTTCCCCCTCTATAAATTTTCTTCCCCTTATATCCCATACATCCTCTCCCTTTCTTGGTTTTATTGAAGTTACCATACTTAGTCGCTTTTTCCATATTCGCGGGTTGGCAGACTCGTGTAATTGTATTATGTTTCCTTTTCTTATAAGATCAGTTTTCCCCAACACTTAGTTTATATTCTCTATCGCGTACTCGCAGACTTACATTTTGTGCTTTTTTCACTTCTCTCAAGTCGTTCGATAAACCTCAACTTTTAACCATTTCAAAACCACTTCATCTATCATGGACTCTCGGACTCTCGGACTCGCGGACTAGCATTTCCTCTTTAAACATTCACTCTGAATCTCCGACATGACATGTCCCTTTATTTCACATTTCCCAAGTCACATTTAATGTTATTCTTACAGACTCAACTGCTAAATTAATTTTTGAAAAGGCTGCTAATTAATGATGTTTCTATTGAGGCAATTCACATTTATTTTAAGTTAATGCTTTCGTCCAAATAAATCTAAATTAAGGGTCATTTTATTGTGCTAAGTAGTTTTACAAAGAAGTTCACCAACTTGTTGAAGACAACCATGAGAAAACAACATTTATGCGGGGATACCTTTAACCCGATCGCCAGAGAATACCATAACTACCATCGATCCAGGTCATATTGGTAATATTCAAACTTGTTGGATAAAGAAAACAATAAAGTATGGACATCATGGATAGGTCTTTTCGGTTGCGTCCCAGAGGTTTTTGAATGCTAAGATATTGTCACTTGGTGAGTCAATAAACTTGTCCAGAATAGAAGAACCATTCCATTGCAAAACGATCCCCGGTTTTGCTGGCACCATTAGTATTTAAGAAGATGTTGAGATTGTCGGAGTTGAACCTGGTCTACAAAGGAGAAGAAGCCAGGAATTTTCTGAAAAGCAAAAATAATGGAATAGAACTTCTACAAGAATATCTATAAGATCCTGCCTCAAATTTCAATGCCAGAAGACCTGTCTAGGATTCAAGTTAGTTCTTTATAAGACCCATATAAATAAATTGATTGGTTATTAACTCAAGTTGTTGGTGAAGATTCTACAACAACTATTCCCCAATTGGCATTGTATATATTGCATTTCACTATTCAGGAGAACACAATCTTTGAATGGGCGAAGATTATCTCAAATGAGGTTACTACGCAGCTAATAAATTTCAAGAATGAGAAGAAATTTTATAAGGCATCTTATTTGGTGTTCGCCATCACTTCCTGTCATGTTTTTAAGGGATTAAGCATTGCTAAAAGGGAAAACTCAAAGGTGGTCCTTGTAACTATGTGGTATCAAGCTCTGTGGATGCAAAAGGTTGGCCACCATTTTTATGAAGTATATAATAATTTCGTGTTTGAGTTTAAAAAGTTACTATTTGGAGAAGACACTTCTCATCCCTCATTATAAGCCTCAACCTTTCTAAACGGAAAATGAATTCTTGAAAAAATAGATGATTATAATATCATCATGGTTTTTTGATCTCACGAAAAACTCATATTTATTCCATATTATGTGTTTGAAAAATTGTTTATTATAGAAGTGGTAAGACAATACAAATTTTGGTTTCATACCTTTTACGAAAAAAGAAAAATCAGTTCATCTCTCCGCCCTGAAAGGTTGGCGAAATTCTCCTAAGAAAAATTGCTAAGATTGACGAATATGCTTCCTATTTCGACCATTTCAACATGATATTTGCAGAAGAGATCAAGGGGTTTGACCCTGATCACCTTTTTTACAATCATATGGTTTCAGTTGGGCTTAGACCCTCACCCATCAACACTTGTATAAATGGAGAAGAAGAGGGTGATAGTCATGACCGTAATGTTCAAGAAGTTGACAGAAATTTCGGGGATATAGCGACTATCATAAGCACCACGGAACCCCATAAGGGGAGAGGCAAGCCCTCCAATGAAAAGAGTGCTCAATCGTTCGTTGTTTCTTGAAGAAGTGTTGTACCCAAGGTAAACTCTCAGCCCAGAATGACCCAACAAAGAAAAACCCAGAGCAACAATTCAGGGGACGATGAAGAGAAAAACCCTCCGAAGGGGAATTTAGAAAATCTCCACAAATTAAAGGTCAAAAGGAAAAGAACTAATTCTCAAAAAGGGAGAGGAGAAATACATGCACCTGGACCTGATATGTTGTTGGATGACATGGACTTGGATGTTGACATGGAGAATATCAGCTTCCCAGATGAAGAAGAGCCCGCTACAGAAAATGTACTACATTTTTGTACACTTGTTGTTTAGGATGAGAGTTTTTCTGATGAAGAAACTTTCGTTGTTAAGAATGACTTGTTTGATAAAGATTATAATAAAATGATTTTTGAGAGGACCTCCAAGAGTAAGAGGGGAAAAATGCGGTCTACCATTGATACTCAAAACATGTTACCATCAAAGTTGTCTTCCATTCACAAGGTCATAGGGGATGCATTGGACTTTTCAGTCGCTAATATAAAGGAGGAAAATGCTTGACTAAAAGAAAGAGTCAAGGAATTGGAAGCAACTCTTATGCCTCCACTCATTTTGGCTACCCCAGTTGCCATGATTCGGCCTGGTAAGAGTTTTCAAGAAATCCCAGGATCAAGTTCAAGAGTTAAAGGAATTTCAAATTTGATTATTGCCACTCGACATTTTGTCGAGGAACATATAAAGAAAAGGATGTCATTAATTTTAGAGTCATGGGATTTGGCAAAAATATTTGCCTCTCTCATCCTTAGAGTGAAGATTACTAAGGAATATTTGGGTGCAGATCTGAAAAATAATGAAGGTTTTTATGTTGATGGAGTTGCAATTTTTGTAGAAAAGGTCTTAGCGATGACGGACCAGATGAGAAAACGAGAAGATCTACCCTCCTAGAGATGTATCAAACAATTAAAGGCCTGCTGGATTGAAAGAATCAATGTATTAAAGGAATTGTTAATGCACTTAGATGATGTGTCATGAAAGAGAATGAAATCATATTCAAAGATTATTGGCTTGGATATTGTTGGCACCACCATTGAAGTCTCGGACCTGAAATTCATCTCAAGTTCAATGCTTATGACTTGACAACAATTTGAGGAACAAATTGAAGAACTGAAGAAATCATTAACTGAAAAGTTTGACACTATGGTTGAGTTCACACATGATGATATCAACAATTGGCTTTTTGAATATACCAATAAAAATGAAGAGATTGAAAATACTTTGCAAAATCTATCTATTGACTATAGAGAAGTCGAGCACGAGTTGTTTAATATTAAAGTGAAACAAGAAGTGACCGTTGCCCCATTAAGGGATTATATTAAAAAATGGTTAAACAACTCTATTGTCAAGATTTCCGAGATATAAGGAGAAGTAGTTACAACCGACACTCTAATTGCCACAAACATGAGTACAAAAGACGCAACAACAAGCAAGTAAAAAAGGAGAGCTTCCATCATAGTAAGTCTACGCTGATCACATATTTCTTCCCTTATCAAATTTTCATCCAATTATTCTTCTTCTTTAACTAGAAAAGTATAACCAAATCCTGATAAACTTCTTCTTTTGTCTTCTTTCCAGATTTTGCTATTCGAGATCCTCCCATGTTCCTCTTTCTACTTTATACTTTCTTGTACATATTTTCTTTATGGTATGTAGGAGCCCCAATCAAAGTCCACTGGAAAAACGCTTGAATTTCATGCGCTATAATAGACATTATCATTTTTTAGAAATCCCAAAGAACTAATTCAGGATCAATTTTGACTGTATTTTATAACTCCGAGTTTTGAGTATAAAGTATTTGAAGTTGATCTATCAAAATCTTCTTTTGAGCTCCATAAATATTACTTTTTAAAAGTTCTCTCATGCAAATGAACCATTTTCTTTTATTTTGAATGTGATCGGAACCTTTATTTCTACTATGATGGATGATAGGACATTTTTATTTTCTGTAATGTGTAATGCTTGAGATTCTTGGTCCACTTCTCAGGAATTCTCCCTTATAAATATATTTACACTTTTCAACACTTTAATTTTTCTTGAGCATTAAAGATTGGACTATATTATGTTATATGGTCCTATATTATTCTTGATTTGAAATTACAAAGAAAATCATAAGCCAAAGAGGAGTACCACCTCTCTAAAAACGCAGGAGAAATTATATCCTCGCAAGGTTGTCGTTTTGGTCTTGACAGATTCAAGTGTCAACATTTTTGGCGACCATACAGGGGAACTAACTTGAAGATTTAAAGCTGGTTTCAGACCATAAAATCATATGATTTTGCCACACGATCAGGCACCTCAATAAAAACCATATACAAAAGTTTGATTGGGTTTTGGGTTCCAGCCACGACTTGATTCAAAAGCAAATCGATGCCACCAATGACTTAATTAGGGAGCAATTAATGCCAACCTGCTGTAGTGTGTGGTTACTTAGAAGAACAAAAAACACCAATGATCCTTTCCAATGAGCTATCGTACGCCCTAAACGAAGATCATATGCAAAAGTTATGACCCCGGGAAGTTGATGTACTAACTTACCCCAATGGGGCCCACGTGACTTTTGGTGCTTCATCTCTTAGGGTTAGGTTTTTGGATGTCCAGGGTTTTGACATTCATGTTTATTGTAAAAATGCCTTTAGAGCCTCATTGTACTCATCTTCTTGTGATTGAGTGTAGCCGTCACATCTCTTCTCAGAGATAAGCTGCCACCATTCTAACAAGCTTGTTTTCAGTCTGCATTTTAGAGTTTTGAACATATTTCTTATTTAATAAAAGTCAATTTTTACTGTATCTTTGTTATTGTTCACTATGTCTCTGTGTTAATATTATAAATATGTGTTTTCATTTCGTTCCGCTCATAAATATGGATCAATGGTATCATAGCAGTCTGATCCTTGTCATTTTTTAGTGCATGTCCCTAACACGGTCAAGGTATAGAGAGTTGGGTCTCAAGCTTGTTTCTCTAGAGGACAACTGCTCTCGCACGCCCAAGAAACCGTCCATGGCGAGCGAAAATAAAGATGACAGGACAGGAGATCCTTTCAAAATGTTTCTCGAGGAATCCCTTGAGCGACAGAGAAATGAGATGATGGACAACTTTGCAGAAATCCTTTGACGATTGTCAACAAGCGACACATCCACCTCAAGCAGAGGTGCTACCCCCTTCAAGGTAGAGATCAATTTTGATATTCCTATATTTGAAGGTCAAATAGATGCAGATGTCGTAGATAAATTGCTAAACCTTCTAGAAGGGTATTTTTCTGTCCACAACTTTTCCGATAGAGAACATATTACATTTGCGCTCCTCAAGGTCGTCCCCCATGTCAAAGATTGGTTGGAGACTTTCTATGAGAAAAAGGAAATAGAGGGATTCACATTATTTGTAGTTTCACCCACTTGGGGTTCCTTCAGGGATGTTATTAAGGAACAATAATACCCTGTTGGAAGTTATGACGACTTGTATACAAGATGGACCACACTGCGGTAGGAAAGAGACAAAATAATGCAAGAGTTCACCAATGTCTTCCATACCTTGCACACCAAATTGGGTATCAAACATTATGTGTGAAATATGGCGCTAAAGTATCGCGTCGGTATGTATAGATACATCTAGATATAAATGGAGTTTTTGGACATCTCATCCTTGAGCACGACCTATCAATATACCGTCAAAATCGAGTAGAAGCTTAAACAAAAGACACGATAGCTTGGGTATGGGAACCCCTCATAGTAGAAGCAGGGTAAGGGAAACACCAACCCGCAGAACAAAGGATAGAGAAGATATGGGCAACCTCAGGACAACCAGTCCAAGCCACAAGCAAAGAAGGACAATGGGAAGACGAAGAAAGATACCAGTAAGTGGTGTGACTTCCATAAGAGCCCCTAGCATAACAGTGTTGATTTCCGCTCAAAGCAATCATTGGTGGTTGAGGTGAAAGCCTCTGAATCAGATACGAGTTTCGACTCTGAGTCAGAACTAGAAAAGGGGAGGTAGATCATTGACATGGAACCCAGTGCCACTGTTGCTACCACCAAGATCCATCCTAGTGAACCTGATGAGCCAGAGGAAGGTGAGTGCTTCTTTCATTCAGATATGTGGGTGAAAGGCACTTCGTTGCACTTCATCGTTGATAGCGGGAGCCAGAAGAACCTCATCTCAGTAGAGGTCATCAAGCGACTAGCCAGTTCGACAACATCACACCCGCAACCCTACACCATCGGATGGCTCCGTCAAGGAATTGATCTTCGTGTTAGCCAACAGTGCCACTTGTTGTACGACATCAAACCATTCAAAGATGAGGTATTGTGTGATGTTGCTCCCCTTGAAGTTTGTGATGTTCTTTTGGGCCAACTTTATTTATGGAAACGTCATTCTCTAGATGAGTCCAAGCCTTGTAATGTTATTATTACTTTGAACAAGAAATTGTACAGGATACTCGAGGTAGTCCCACTTAGTGTTATTTCCTTTATCTTTGCCAAGCAATGCAGGAATGCCAATTCTCAGACTGAGAAGTTTGTCTTCTTCATTATTCACTCTTAGAGTGAGAAAAAGGTTGCAACCACATCCATGGCCTTCACGACCGACCTCTCCACGTAGTAAAAGCAAGTGGATAAGGTCGTGGTCAAGCATCCCATCGATCTGACCCTCGATGCAATGCTACCCAATGGGTCAGTCTATCGTCGCTCTCTACTAGAAAATGAGGAGATCAAGCATCATATCCAAGAACTGCTCCACAATGGGGTACATACAACCCACCTCATCACCTTGTGGAAGCCCAATCGTGATGGTACAGAAGAAAGACGAGAACCGACGACTCTGCATTGATTACCATGCCCTAAATAAAATCACCGTCAGGAACTGATACCCGATTCTCTGAATCGACGATCTCCTTGATCAACTCAAGGTGGCCAAATACTTCAGTAAGATCGATTTGAAGTCTGACTACCATCGGGTCCCAATAGAGTAGACATATGTGTGGAAAACTACCTTCAAGTCAAAAGAAGGTCTTTTTGAATGGCTGGTCATTCCCTTTGGTTTGACAAAGGCCCCAACAACTTTCATGAGAATGATGGATGATATCTTGCGACCTTTCACTAATTCATTTTTGGTGGTGTATCTGTTAGAATATGAAAGATGTGTGTTCGTTTTACCATTGAAAATACCCTTGTCACCCAACCATAGGCTGAAGCCACCCTCCGAGCACCTTAACCTTGACAGAGAATCACTTCGGAAGCAAACCTTAGGCTAGATAGCCAAACAAAGGGTAGCACACCTTTCCCCAAGGATAACGCATCACAAAGAACTGATCAGATAATCCAAACCCTAGACAAGAGATAGTCCAAGCGTAACTTCTAGCTGCAGCAGCTACAACGACATCTCTCCTCCAAACCTGCATAGAAACTGGGCAACTACAGTGCGCACAAGTGCTGCTCTGTAATTCTGAGACTGCCCTGCCAGAATGAGAACTGACCTCCTGTATTTATACTAATTCTGGCTAACTTCCAGAGCTGAATTCTCATTCTGGGTATCTGTCTATTCAGTATATAATATTTTTTATGTCCGACTTCTTCTCTTGGAGGCTAATAACCTAATATAAATTATCTTTTTGAG
>ML800632.1:0-12990 GCA_009831015.1 Picea engelmannii
CATGTTCATCAGAACAGTCGCCAGCCCTGAGACCTTAAATGGTTAAAGACGATGGGAAACCGGGCTTGAGCGTTGACTCTGTGTCTTGGAGGTCCTAACTTTGCAGGGTAGGACGGGCGGGTGGTCAGTCGTTTTTAGCAGTCAGATTGATTTGTCGTTGAATGTTGCGTTGTGCACCCTTGTCTTGGTCTTAGTCGTTTGCGTTTTCTCGACATATGCTTTGGTCTACTTGCAATGAACACCGCGGTCACGCCTTGTTGAATGTCAAGGGATGACATAGAGTCAAGTGCTTTCACTTCTACACGCACGCACACACCGCACATAAAAACAAAAAAAATTTTTGCACCTAGCACTAGAGTAGTTGTCGTAACGAGGCAGTTCGTTACATCACAAATCAACACTGAGGTAGATGAATTTATATGGATGTTTGAGAGAGAAAAAACATCCTTGGAAGATCGTACAAAAAGTTCCCCGCACATCAACGGTGAGGTAGATGGATTTATATGGATGTTTGAGAGAGGAATAACATCCTTGGAAGATTGTACAGTTAAATTTTTTTTCTATGCGAAAAATCACTATTAAAATATGATGAGAAGTTGTCAAAGAATTATACATTTCAAGAGTATATAGGTTAAGAATTTGATTTGATTTCTAATTATATTGGATCATAGAATATGTGAATTGTTGTATGAATAATTTAATTGTCATAATAATATATTCTCAACAACATGCCGAGGCTTTTGTTCAAATTATAATCTTTTATATATATGAGTTATTATTAGTCTTTTGTATAGTAACATCATCATAAGTACTAACATCATCCGAAATTCGTGAGAGGCAGGGTGTGAGTAGTTTTTAAGGTTTCTCGATTTCAGAACTCGAGTGTGGAAGTAGCTATGTATTTCATGAGAACTATGTCTTTCACTTGAAATACGCATCATCAACCATAGTTACTAAGTTTGATTTTGAATTGGGATTTGAATTTGATTCGATAGCATAAAAATTCAGACTATAAATTCTTAATATACATTTTGAGGCTCATTTTCATATTCATTTATTTTAAAATTTGAATCACTTATGATTTCTGATAACTGTGGATAATGTAACAATATTTCATCAAGAGATGTTGCGCCCTCCTCCTTTCTCCAAAACTCCTCTTCGTTTTAAAACTTATTTATGTAAGATTTTTCCCATTTCTCCCAGATCACGATTAAGGTTCTAATAATGATGAATGGTTAGGCAATCTATTCATAAATCAATTAGTCATCGCCTTGTTTTAGAAATGTGAATGCTTTATTAGTTCAACAAGCTTCATGCCAGGCTTAGCTTGGAAACACTTTTTTCTCAGCATTGAAAAAAACTGCCAAGATAAGAAGTTGCTTAATCTTCTAAAATCTCTCGTCATGTCGAGTTGTCCATAGAAACTTAGTTCCTTTACCTGGTAACTAAAGGTCCTCTTCTGCAATCTTAGAGAAACCCTTTACAATCTCTGATATTATCTAGCTAATCCCAAGCAGTAAAATGTAGCAAGATAATCGAGGGTCCATTTTGACACTTCCACGCATAGATGCCTTTTCCTTTCTAGGGAAAGAACATAGATACATATTATCTTTAGGAACGAGATTGGCATAGAGGAGATGGAAAAACTAAAATGATTCCCCATTCTTGCATTGACTGGTCATTCCTTTCTCTACCTCATCTATTTAGATATGTGAACTCATATGCTTATTTAGAAAATGTATGTGGCCACTTCTTATAAAATTTGTCCATTTTGTCCACTTTCATACATGCTAAGTAACTGTATATAATTTAATTGAACTATTGTCTATTAGAATAGATAATTTCATATTTTTTTTTGGACAGGGGTGAATTTGGTAACTATGTTCTCAATTATATTTAAATATGGACAATTATGATCAACCATAGTCAACTATGGTCAATCATGATTACTCATAGTCAACTATAATAGACCTTCTTCATCTGTAAATTCGCTATCATAAACCATAGTCAACCATGAAAACCCTGTTCAACTATAAATTGACCATCATCAACCATAATCAACCCTAATCTACTAATCCTCACACTCATGGATAGTCAACTAACACAACTACTTTATTAAAAGTTGTTAATATGTCAACTAGTTTTAATAATGTAATTACATTAGTAATAAGCCTAAATATAATGTTATACCATTTTTTAAAGTTGTTAATATGTCAACTAGTTTTAATAATGTAATTACATTAGTAATAAGCCTAAATATAATGTTATACCATTTTTTATATAGTTTTACTTTGACCATCAGTAATTATTTTCAAATAATAATAAATTTTTATATGGTTTTACTTTCACTGTTTATAATTATTTTCAACTAATAATAATTTATCATGAAAAACAAAGTTTTGAAAGAATAATATTTTTTAAGAAAGGTTTATAGGTATACATATCATATTTTTAATGTGATCTTGATGATGTGTATTGCATGTAGTCTGAATGTGATCTTAATGTTGTGTATTGCATGTAATACAACAATGCTGAAAGTAATGAGTGGCACTTTATTTCCAATATAATAAGTGGTAAAAATATACTAATTTTAGTTTATTTTATCAAATCATTATTAAATAAGATGAAATTAACTATGAGATTTTAATTTAGCTATAGGGATTATTGTTCAATTTGGTTGAAGATGTCATGTTGATTTTAGTTGAGGCATGTTCATATACATATTGTTTTTTATTAAAGAAAATTCATTAAATTAAAATTATATATATTTTAGAGTTAACATTGGTTGATGTTATATAGTTTATTTTTATTTTATTGTATAATCTTATATTGTAAGTAAAAGAGTTGTGAATGTTGATTTTAGTTTGAAATGTTAATTTCTATGTTATTATTGCTAAAACTATAACATCTCGCTCTGGCGCACTGAGCGAACTTATTCTTTGAGGACACTTGCTCGCAAGTGATCCGGATTACTATGCTATTAAAACTTTTGATTTTGATTATGAGGCGTTATGGGTTGATGACATGTTGTTTTACTGCATTGACATAGACAGGTGCTATTGACTCGGTTTACTGAGTGTGCAGGATTTTGGACCTCAAGGATGCAGAGGCATCGATGGAACCCCTTGGACTCCGGATCGAGTCAGGGAGTGTACCATTGGGGTTTGATTGTTTTACTGTGATATTAGTGCATCTAATTAGATGATATGATATGGATATGTTCTAACATGATTTGTTGATGATGCAGGTTGGCGATAGCTTTCCAACCAGACTCACATGTGGAGTAAAGGGATCACGCATGACTACCAGATACGTTGAGGGAGAGGTGTGGAAAACAACCCTTCCAAAACCTACTAGCACTCCCGCTGTGGCTCGAGTTGTAGGTTAACGTTTACCTAGAGCGAGAGGACCCACGAGGCCATGAGGACAGACTGTGACAGTCGCTCACAATGATTCTAACGGGTGCGCAATAAGGCGGGGCATTATTCCTTCAAGGCCCTTAGTCTCCCACAATTTCACCTAGCGGAGTATTGACTCTAGGGGTTATTGATGTCTACCAAGTTAGTCAAGAGGTGAGTGGCACCCTTGGAGCATGTAGTGCATCCTGAAGGGCACATCGTGCAAGGGAAACAGATTAAGGTGAGTGGCACCCTTGGAGCACTTAGTGCGTCCTGAAGGGCACGTCACGTTGTTGATGATAGAGGAATGAACCTAGATGGCCTTAGGATGAATAACGTGTTAAGACATTTTTAAAACAAATTCCCTAATTAAATGTCGCCCTGTACGAAAATTTAAGGTTTAAGTCTAAACTATGTTAGTGGTAAAATTTTATCTCTCTATAAAAAAAAATAACAATAATAATAATAAAAATAAAAACCAGATAAATAATAATTATGACCTTCGTTAAATCTTGTAACACGAAGGAAATAAGAAATTTAATTTATTCATTAAAAAAAATAAAATCTGTTGGAATAAAATTTAAAAGAAAAAGGGGAATTAATGGTTTTATTATTTTGATAATTTTAAAATACTAATTAAATGAGAAAAGGGAAAAAGGGTTAATTTCCACACCTGCCTTTTTGAGTTCTAATTAAAAAGGGGAAAGAGGGAAAATCTAAAAAATTAGGAAACTAGGAAAAGAGGTAAACATAAAAAAAGRGAAAAAGGGGAACATAAGGGAAAAAGCGGAAAGTCAAACTTAGWAAAAGTAWCTACCATTTAAGAGCTTTCTAATTTAAACTGAACTAGCAATTTAATAATAGGGAAAGCCATTAAAACCTGTAAGAGAATTTGGGGACACCTAGGAGTGATTCTAAGAGTAACTCTAGGTGGGTGAGGGAAATAAAGATATTTAATTAATTAAAGAAATTAAATTATGGAGGAATGTAGGGGATGGGGGACACTTGTACGGAGAGGAATTTTTAGGAATTTATTTTTAAAACTTTAATGAAATGAGATTTTAGGAAAGAAAGGAAGTTCGAAACTCTATATAATGAAGGAAGGAGAAGGATGAAGGATCTTCTTCTATTTGTGTAACGTTACGCTGCATAAATATCTACTTGACTGACTTAACTTGTGGGAGTTGGGATACCCAGCTTGGTGAGGAGTGGTAGGTCGGCCTTGCGAGGCAAGCTGGGAGCTAGTCAAAATCTCTGGATAGTGAGGGTGCGGTCCCTTTGCGGCTCGGGGGGCTAAGGGGGAAGAAGAGTACCCCTAGCATTGGCTGGGAGGTACCGGTGAAGTCTCGACCGTCGGTGAGCATGAGTTGCACGGAGCGCGTGGGATGTCATTCAGAGTGGGCGATCAGGCAACGATACACTCTCTTCATTTTTGTATGGTAGAATGTATTAGGACTTATGCTTGGATCTGCTTATTTAATGGAAAAGTAAAATGATGTTTTTTTAAAAATTGGTGACTGAAACTTTCCTTAGCCTAGCTCGATGGTTGTTGACTCCGATGGCCTTCATTTTCCCGCATGTCTTGACCACCTTGCTATGTTGATTGTGACCTTTGTGGTTGTTTAGCCTTCATCGCTAGCTCACCAGTCCTCGCTCGAGCAGTCGGCCAGGAGCCTGATCTACGGTCATCACCTTAGCGTTCAAGACCTATGGATCTCAACGCCTTGCTTTTCTGTGCGAGGATGATGAGCGAAGGATGAACCTGTTAGTCGGCTGCCCTTGATGTTTGTCCCTGGCTGATTGTTGATTCCGCCATCTGGCAAATACCTCTATGTGTGGATTATCTTGTGTCCTGGTTGGTTTTCTCTATGCCTTGACTGATAGAAACCTTGACAATCATTCCATGACCTTTCCCATCGGATCCTTGCGTTCTCTTACTATTGTATGCACTATATTGGGGTTATAGCATTGGAAGCACGAATTGATTTCCGGTCTGCAAATTTTTGGGTACTCTGGCAATCGGAGGAACTTTTGATTTCCTATCTGCATTTTATATTGGTGTCTGGGAGATGAAAAACGTTTTTGTATTCCTGTCTGCATTGTATTGGTACTCTGGCAATTGGAAGAACGTTTGATTTCCTATCTGCATTTTATATTGGTGTTCAGGATATGAAAAACGTTTTTTTTTTGTATTCCTGTTTGCATGGCATTGGTATCCTGGCAATGGGAAACAAATTCATTTCCATGTCTGCATTTTGCCAGCATTTTTCCCTTTTAAATGATGTTGGCAACATGGAGTTCCTTCTGGTGCGTTTTGGGCACATCATTATGCATATTTTAATTATGAATAGCCATGAATGCCCTTCTGGTGTGTCCCAATACATGTTTTTCCCTTTTAAAATGAGACTGTGATAGCTGATTAATTACCCACGAATTTTCCATTCAAAACGTGGCTGAGATTGTGGTTAAATGCTCATGAATTTCCATTCAAAATGTTACTGAGACCATTGTTTAATGCTCATGATTTTACCATTCAAAACATGTATGAGATCGTTGTTTAAATGCTCACGTTTTTCCATTCAAAACATGTCTTAGACCATTGTTTAATGCTCGCGATTTTACCATTCAAAACATGTATGAGACCATTGTTTAATGCTCACGATTTTACCATTCAAAACATGTCTGAGATAGTTGTTTAAATGCTCACGTTTTTCCATTCAAAACATGTCTGAGACCATTTTTTAATGCTCACAATTTTACCATTCAAAACATGTCTGAGACCATTGTTTAATGCTCACGATTTTACCATTCAAAACATGTCTGAGATCGTTGTTTAAATGCTCATGTTTTTCCATTGAAAACATGTCTGAGACCATTTTTTAATTCTCATGATTTTACCATTCAAAACATGTCTGAGACCATTGTTTAATGCTCATAATTTTACCATTCAAAACATGTCTGATATCGTTGTTTAAATGCTCATGTTTTTCCATTCAAAACCTGTCTGAGACCATTGTTTAATGGCCATGATTATTGCCTTTAAAAGTTGACTTTGATTGCTGTTTAAATAACCACGATTTTGCCTTTAGAATGTTGCCGGAGCTTGATGTAATTACCCATGATTTTTCCTTTAGAATGTTGCCAGAGCTTGTTATAATTACCCATGATTTTTGCCTTTAGAATGTTGACTGAGCTTGCTGGAATGACCACGAATTTACTAGAACCATTGCTATAGTTAATTGGCTTGTTAATTGCAATGTTAAATGCTATATTAATTGCCTTACTAAATGCGAGAACAATTGCTATAGCATTGTGAATGGTCAACAAATTCCTACTTATTGATTAAATGCCGCAACGAGTTAAATGGTTAACAATTATGTAAATTGCCTTGTTTTTGCGCTATTAATCGTTATGTTAACCATCATATAAATTGCTTTGCTACTTTTATATTAATTGTTATGTTAATTAACATGATAATCGCCTTGTTAGTGCTATAATACTTGTTATGAAAATAGTCATGCAAACTACCCTATTATTGCTCAATTAATTGATTATGTTAATCACTATGTTAAATGGCTGGTTAACTGCTGTAATAAATTTTTATGTAACAGATATGTAATTACCTTGTTGATTTGCTACAACAATGTTATTAGCTGGTAGTTTCCTCCTCAATGATAATAACAGCTAGTGTGGTTAGTTCAGTCATTATATCTAGACTAATGTTGAGGTTTAACTGTTCATAAGTGCTATAGGTAGCATTCCACTTTAAGAATGTTAATGTTGTTATTCAAGTTTATGGTTAGTTGGATTTATAGATATCACCTAATTGGTAACCCAAACTCGCTAAATTTGAGTCGTAATTCATGTTAATCTCGGTGGGTAACTCGTTGACTGATGGAATTTAGACTGGTTAATTGATCTGTAATTAAATCCAATTTAAGTCGTAGATAATGACCTTTTAGCCTTGATTAATGGTTTTTGTTTAATATTAATTAATGTTTGTACGTGATTTTGTAAACGTTCAATGTGATTGGTTTTTCTCATTGTAAGGGTTCTAGTTACTTGTGTAATTAATTTTGGGTTGTTAGGATGATTGTACTTAGCTTAGTAGGCTTGGTCTACTTGTGTGGGCGGGATGTAGACAACTCCTTTTTCCTCAGAACAGTCGCCACCCCTGAGACCTTAAATGGTCAAAATCAATGGGAACCTGGGCTTGAGCATTGCTTATGTATCCTGGAGGTCCTAACCATTGCAGGGTAGGACGGGCGGGTAGTCATTCTTATTTTTTGTTGGTTGAATGTTGTACATTACTTCTAGGTGCTTGATGTTCTTTTATGTTAGGCCGTTATGTTGTTGTTGCATGAGTTGCATGCGTTGTGTCATCGTCATGTTGCGATGTTGAGTATGACGTCATTATTACCTTCCTACACACACAAAAAAAAAATAAAAAAAAAAAAGAAAAAAAAAAATTAATGGTGCTTTTATCGGTTGTCAGACCAGGACTCCAGTGAGACCAGCAGGGAAGGTGTCATCTGGAGCACAACAGCATCAGACACCAACCAGACATACACCATGATATCGTGGCTTCCATAGGGGATCCACTTTCACTACACCTTGGTGATCGACACCTTAGCAACAGACACCTTATTGGGGACCACAGCATCAACAACAACATCAACGACAACAATAATAGTTTAGGCCTGTTCAGTAGAACAGACTAGGATTCTAGGCTGGTGGGCCGTCATCTTCTACTTCGGGTACCAAGACTACTGGACCGAAGAAGGGGTGTTGGATGTGTGGGGAGCCACACTACCATCACGACTGCTCGATGGAGAGGACTAGAGCATCCGGATTAGACGAACCCACTACCGTGGGAGATATGGGCAAGGCCCATCGGATTCATGCAACGGTGAATAATCGCCAGGCAGAGCATCAGTCAACTGTGCTCGAGACGATAGATACCATTGCTGACTAGACCCTTAGTATTTTGATATATCCCGGTGCTACCGAGAGTTTCATTTCCGGTGTAGTGCTAAAAAGGATTAAGGTAAAGGCAGTCAAACATGATGAGTTTAGCTTCATAGAGATGGATTTGGGAGCCAAACAGAAGGTTGGAGGAAAGGTTATGGGATGTATCCTTAACCTGGGAGAGTTTGTCACAAGGGCCAACCTGTACGTCACAATCTTAGGATCTTATGATGTCATAATTGGTATGGACTGGTTGGAATCGCATGAGGCGATACTCAACTGTAAGATGAAATGATTGAGCTTGGTCGATGATGAGGGACAGAGACGTGTGATTGTAGGACAAAACCAGGGAGTTTCCCTGAGGTTCATCTCTTCCTTACAACTACGGAAGAGCATGCGCAAGGGGTGAAAGATTTATGCGATCCTTGCGTTAAATGAGAAGGGATTAACGGAAGGTTTAGAACACCTTCCAGTGGTGAGAGAGTTTGCGGACATATTTCCGGAGGAGTTACTTGGGATGCTGCCGGATAGGGAATTGGAGTTCACTATAAACCTAAAACTGAGAATTGAACTGATAGCGAGAATGCCTTATCGGATGTCTACCACAGAATTACAAGAGTTAAGAAGGCAACTAAAAGAATTGCTAGACCTGGGACTGATACGTCCAAGTGTGTCACCGTGGGGTGCACCTATTATTTTCATTCGAAAGAAGGATGGGTCGTGGAGGCTCTGCATTGATTACTGTCAATTGAACAAGGCCACGTTGAAGAATCAATATCCATTGCCAAGGATTGATGATCTGTTCAATCAAATGAAGGGCACGACGGTGTTCTCAAAGATCGATTTGCGATCAGGGTATCACTAGTTACGGATTAAGGAAGATGATGTCCCTAAGACCGCCTTTAAGACGAGGTTTGGACATTACGAGTTTACTTCTTTACCGTTTGGACTGACAAATGCCCCAGGGGTATTTATGAGTTTGATGAACGGGGTGTTCTGCGAGTACTTGGACAAGTTCATCCAAGTATTCATTCATGATATTTTGATTTACTCTCAGACGATGAAGGAGCATGACGAGCACTTGCGCTTGGTACTACAATGTCTGCGAGAGCACAAATTGTATGGGAAGTTATCCAAGTGCTCTTTTTATCAATCGAAGATCCACTACTTAGGGCACGTCATCTCCGGTGAAGGTATTGCTGTGGATCCAGCGAAGGTCGAGGCCATTATGGAATGGATTGCGCCGACGAATGTCTCGAAAGTGCGTAGCTTCATGGGTTTAGTAGGATACTATCGACGCTTCATCGAGGGGTTTTTGAAGATAGCAAATACGATCATGGAATTGCAGAAGAAAAACAAGAAGTTTGTTTGGACCGAGAAATGTGCGAAATAATTTTGGAGGCTCAAGGAGTTGTTGACAACAACACCGATACTAAAGGTCCCTGACATGGACACAAACTTCTTGGTATGCACTGACACATCCAAGGAAGGCTTAGGCAGAGTCTTGATGCAAGACGGACGAGTGATCGCTTACATCTCGAGGAAAATGAGAAGGCATGAGGAGAACTACACGACGCATGATTTGGAGTTGTTATCCATCATATATGCCTTGAAGGTTTGGAGACACTACCTTGTTGGGAAAAAATTTGAACTAAAGACTGACCATTGTGGACTACAACACATATTTATGCAAAGCGACCTGAACATGCGACAATGGCGTTGGTCGGAATTTCTTAGCGAGTATGAATTTGAGATTACTTACATAAAAGGAATAGTGAACTGAGTGGTGGATGCATTGAGTCGAAGACCCCGCATCTTTTCGGTGCTGCCTCTTCAGACGAATCTGTGTGAAAAGATTCTAACTTTACAGAGTAATGATGACTGGTACAAAGAGGTTGAGGGTTTTATCGGACAAAACACAATGATGGTACCACAATTTGAAGGATTTTTGTTTGATAGCGATGGATTATTGAGGTTTAAAAATCGGATCTATGTACTGTCGAACGATGAGTTGAGGATGTTGATCCTGAGCGAGGCTCATAGAGAAGTTTACATGGCTCACCCGAGAGTCACGAAGATGAGGGCAGACCTTAAACCCTTATTCTTCTAGAAGGGAATGAAGGCCGACATAGTCAACTATGTGGCCAAATATCTAGAATGTCAACAAGTAAAGGCTGAACATAGACACCCAACAGGATTACTACAACCACACACTATTCCAGAATCAAAATGGGAGGTTATTTCGATGGATTTTATTGTTGGATTGCCACTGACGGCAAGGAGACATGACTTGATTTTCGTAGTAGTAGACACTCTGATGAAGAGTTCTCACTTTATTCCTGTGCGTACGACGTATCAAGCACCTAACATAGCTAGAGTTTTCACCAGTGAGATTGTGAGGTTGCATGGCGTGCCTAAGAGGATTATATCCGATCGAGGATCGATGTTTACTGGACGATTTTGGATGAGTTTCCAAGAGGCCTTGGGAACCCAACTTAACTTTAGTACTGCGTATCACCTGGAGAATGATGAGCAGACCGAATGAACGAACCAAACCTTGGAGGACATGTTGCGCATGTATGTGATGGAACAACAAAAGAGTTGGGAAGAATTCTTGCCACTAGTGGAGTTCGCTTACAACAACAGTTACCAGAGCACCATTAAGATGACGCCTTTCGAGTTTATTTACGAGTGACTGTGTCGGACACCTCTGAGTTGGGATCGGCTTGAGGATAGGGTCCTAGTGGGACCAGAAGCGATCCAAGAAATGGATGAGAAAATTCAAACAATAAGACAAAGGATTAAAGAAGCGCAGGATCGACATAAGAGTTATGCCGATGCGTACCGTGTCGACCGTAGTTACGAGGTCGGTGATCGATTCTTCTTGCAGGTTAAACTGCATAAAAGTTTGATCAAGTTTGGGAAGGGAGCTAAAATCTCTCCTAGGTTCATGGGACTTTTCAAGATTGTGGAGAGAAAGGGGCCCGTAGACTATTGACTAGGCTTGCCTGATTCTTTGAGGCGCATGCACGATGCTTTTCATGTATCTGTTTTGAGACATTATATTAGTGATCCTACACATGTTATGGACATGAGTTCCTTGTAGGTGACGGACTAGGGGGCGCTCACGGCTGAGCCGATACGCATTTTGGATCATCACATTTGACAGCTACGATGTCGAATGATAGAGCAGGTCAAGGTCCGGTGGGACAATTATAGTCCGCACTCGGCGACTTGGGAGGACGCATATGATATGCGCCAACAATTTCCTTTTTTGTTTGATAGATAGACATATGATACTATGATACACTTTATTTCAACATTTATACCGTGAAACTTCAAGATGAAGTTTAGACCAAGAGGGGGTGTATGTAACATCCCGCTATGGTGCACTAAGCGAACTTATTCTTTGAGGACACTTGCTTGCAAGTCATTCGGATTACTATGCTATTAAAAATTTTGATTTTGATTATGAGGTGTTATGGGTTGATGACATGTTGTTTTACTGCATTGATATAGACATGTGCTATTGACTCGGTTTACTGAGTGTGCAGGATTTTGGACCTCAAGGATGCAAAGGCATCGATGGAACCCCTTGGACTCTGGATCGAGTCAGGGAATATACCATTGGGGTTTGATTGTTTTACTATGATATTAGTGCATCTGATTAGATGATATGATATGCATATGTTCTAACATGATTTGTTGATGATGCAGGCTGACGATAGCTTGCCGACAAGACTCACATGTGGAGTAAAGGGGTCATGAATGACTACCAAAGATGTTGAGGGAGAGGTGTGGACAACAGACCCACCACAACCTACTAGCACTCCCACCGTGGCTCGAACTATAGGTTAATGTTTACCTAGTTCGAGAGGACCCACGATGCCATGAGGGCAGACTGTGACAGTCGCTCACGATGATTCTAAGGGGTGCGCAATAAGGCGGGGGCCTTATTCCTTAGAGGCCCTTAGTCTCCCACAAGTTCACTTGGTGGAGTATTGACTCCAGGGGTTATTGATGTCTACCAAGTCAGTCAAGAGGCGAGTGGCACCCTTGGAGCATGTAGTGCATCCTGAAGGGCACATCGTGCAAGGGAAATAGATTAAGGCGAGTGGCACCCTTGGAGCACCTAGTGCATCCTGAAGGGCACGTCGCATTGTTGATGATAGAGGAATGAACCTAGATTGCCTTAGGATGAACAACGTGTTAATTTTTTTTTAAAACAAATTCCTTAATTAAATGTCACCCTGTACGAAAATTTAAGGTTTAAGTCTAAACTATGCTAGTGGTAAAAATTTATCTCTCTATAAAAAAAAAATAACAATAATAATAATAAAAATAAAAACCACATAAATAATAATTTTGACCTTTGTTAAATCTTGTAACCCGAAGGGAATAAGAAATTTAATTTATTCATTAAAAAAAATAAAATCTGTTGGAATAAAATTTAAAAGAAAAAGGGGAATTAATGGTTTTATTATTTTGATAATTTTAAAATACTAATTAAATGAGAAAAGGGAAAAAAGGTTAATTTCCACACCTGCCTTTTTGAGTTCTAATTAAAAAGGGGAAAGAGGGAAAATCTAAAAAATTAGGAAACTAGGAAAAGAGGTAAACATAA
>ML800632.1:13098-59017 GCA_009831015.1 Picea engelmannii
GGAAAGCCATTAAAACCTGTAAGAGAATTTGGGGACACCTAGGAGTGATTCTAGGAGTAACTCTAGGTGGGTGAGGGAAATAAAGATAATTAATTAATTAAAGAAATTAAATTATGGAGGACTGTAGGGGATGGGGGACACTTGTACAGAGAGGAATTTTTAGGAATTTGTTTTTAAAACTTTAATGAAATGAGATTTTAGGAAAGAAAGGAAGTTCAAAACTCTATATAATGAAGGAAGGAGAAGAATGATGGATCTTCTTCTGTTTGCGTAATGTTACGCTGTAGAAATGTCTACTTGACTGACTTAACTTGTGGGAGTTGGGATACCCAGCTCGGTGAGGAGTGGTAGCTCGGCCTTGCGAGGTGAGCTAGGAGCTAGTCGAAATGTCTGGATAGTGAGTGTGTGGCCCCTTTGCGGCTCGGAGGGCTAAGGGGGAGGAAGAGTACCCCTAACATTGGCTGGGAGGTACTGATGAAGTCTCGACGGTCGGCGAGCGGGAGTTGCACGGAGCGCGCGGGACGTCATTCAGATGGGGCGATCAGGCAACAGTACACTCTCTTGATTTTTGTATGGTAGAATGTATTAGGACTTATGCTTGGATCTTCTTATTTAATGGAAAAGTAAAATGTTGTTTTTTTAAAAATTGGTGATTGAAACTTTCCTTAACTTAGCTCGATGGTTGTTGACTCCCATGGCCTTCGTTTTCCTGCATGTCTTGACCACCTTGCTGTGTTGATTGTGACCTTTGTGGTTATTTAGCCTTCATTCATAGCTCACCAGTCCTCGCCTGAGTAGTCGGCCAGGAGCCTGATCTACGGTCGTCGCCTTAGCGTTAAAGACCTATGGATCTCAATGCCCTGCTTTTCTGTACGAGGATGATGAGCGAAGGATGAACCTATTAGCTAGCTACCCTTGATGTTTGTCCCTGGATGATTGTTGATTCCACCATCTGGCAACGACCTCTGCGTGTGGATTATCTTGTGTCTTGGTTGGTTTTCTCTATGCCTTGACTGATAGAAACCCCGAAAATCATTCCATGACCTTTCCCATAGGATCCTTGTGTTCTCTTACTGTTGTATGCGCTGTATTGGGGTTATAGCATTGGAAGCACAAATTGATTTCTGGTCTGCAAATTTTTGGGTACTCTAGCAATGGGAAGAACGTTTGATTTCCTATCTGCATTTTATATTGGTGTCTGGGAGATGAAAAACGTTTTTGTATTCCTGTCTACATTGTATTGGTACTCTGGCAATGGGAAGAACATTTGATTTCCTATCTGCATTTTATATTGGTGTCCGGGAGATGAAAAACATTTTTTTTTGTATTCCTGTCTGCGTGGCATTGGTATCCTGGAATGGAAAACAAATTCATTTCCATGTCTTCATTTTGCCAGCGTTTTTCCTTTTTAAATGATGTTGGCAACATGGAGTTCCTTCTAGTGCGTTTTGGTCACATCATTCTACATATTTTAATTATGGATAGCCATGAATGTCGTTCTGGTGTGTCCCTGTACATGTTTTTCCCTTTTAAAATGAGACTATGATAGCTGATTAATTACCCACGACTTTTCCATTCAAAACGTGGTTGAGATTGTGGTTAAATGCTCATGAATTGCCATTCAAAATGTGACAGACCATTGTTTAATGCTCATGATTTTACAATTCAAAACATGTCTGAGATCATTATTTAAATGCTCATGTTTTGCCATTCAAAACATGTCTGAGACCATTGTTTAATGCTCATGATTTTACCATTCAAAACATGTCTGAGACCATTGTTTAATTCTCACGATTTTACCATTCAAAGCATGTCTGAGATCGTTGTTTAAATGCTCACATTTTTCCATTCAAAACATGTCTGAGACCATTGTTTAATGCTCATGATTTTACCATTCAAAACATGTCTGAGACCATTGTTTAATGCTCACGATTTTACCATTCAAAACATGTCTGAGATCATTGTTTAAATGCTCACGTTTTTCCATTCAAAACATGTCTGAGACCATTTTTTAATGCTCACGATTTTACCATTCAAAACATGTCTGAGACCATTGTTTAATGCTCACGATTTTACCATTCAAAACATGTTTGAGATCATTGTTTAAATGCTCATGTTTTTCCATTCAAAACCTGTCTGAGACCATTGTTTAATTCCCACGATTATTTCCTTTAAAAGTTGACTTTGATTGCTATTTAAATACCCATGAATTTTCCTTTAGAATGTTGCCGGAGCTTGTTGTAATTACCCACGATTTTTCATTTAGAATGTTGCTAGAGCTTGCTGTAATTACCCATGATTTTTGCCTTTAGAATGTTGACTGAGCTTGATGGAATGACCATGAATTTACCAGAACCATTGCTATAGTTAATTGGCTTGTTAATTGCAATGTTAAATGCTATATTAATTTCCTTACTAAATGCCAGAACAATTGCTACAACAATGTGAATGGTCAGCAGATTCCTACTTATTGATTAAATGCCACAGCGAGTTAAATGGTTAATAGTTATGTAAATTGTGATGCAAGAGCATGTCTCCACGTCAATCAGCTAGCCAACCAGCCCACATAAACACACACATTCAATGAAGAGAGGCGCAACCCTCATTTCAAATTTGAATTTGAATGTAATTAAATGAATGTAAGGTTGTCGAGCCGTAAAGCCACGCTTTGCACAGGCATAGCTGTAGGGAGCCTTGAATGTTTGTAAGGATGAAATCTAGATTTGATTCTAGACTAGACAACCCATTCAATGTAATTGAATAGGGTAGGTAGATTGGAGGGAAGAGCTCGAAGAGCCCCCTCATGAAAAAAATCTTTTTGAATCTCTTTTGTAAAAAGAGAGAGAGTTGGTAGCAAAGTAGAAGAGAAGGCATAGAAGTAGTATGCGGAGAGAGTTGAGAAGGAGCCGAGACTCTGTTGAAGTTCATGCTCAGAACACCTTTGTAAAGAGGCATTTTATTAATACAAATAAAAGAATTTTTTCCTGCAAGTATTTATGTGTTGAATGAATGTCTATGTGTATTCTTTTATATGCTGTAGATGTATGTTAGGAATGAATTTGCAGGGGTTGTTTGATTTCAGGGTTAGAGGTCTTTGAGGCTTCACACTAGGAGGGTGTGACAAAACGCTGCGGGTTCTGATAGCCATGCACAAAGAGTGCATTTCTGAATTCTGCGGGTTCAGACAAAGGCACGCCAGGAGGGCACAGTAGCTGAAATAATTAGCTCAGAGGAAGACTTCAAGGTTGTTGAACACCTTGGAGGCAAGACTGAGTAGAGGAAGACAAAATAAGGAGACAAAATCTCTGAGGAGTTCTGTAAGGCTCTGCCAAGAGGGAATTGAGCACAGGCATAGAGTGCTGAGGAAGAAATCTGTTGTGAGTTCAACAGAAGTCAAAATCACTGGGGATTCTAGACACTTTGCCAGGAGGGAATTGAGTAGGTGCCAGAGAGAACAGGAAGAACTCTTTGAGTTCTGGATTTGAAGAAGAGTCTAAGGAGAAGGATCTTCACAGGGTTGTTGAACACCTTGCAGACTCATCAAGAGGTTGCTTGATCTAAGGAGTGCCGGGAGGGCATCAGATTCTCCATCTGAAGGAGAAAGGGTAAAAGGACTGAGTTCCTTACGACTCTGAGTAATAGGAAAGCTCAGGAGGGAGAGCGTTTTCATGTACACAGGTGAGACTCAAGGTAAAGAGTTCACAGAGGAGAGGAGAAAAGGTTGAGGCCTTTTTCACTTGGAGAATTCTTCCAAGTCAGGAAGAAAACGCGTAAGCTCAAGAGGAGCACAACTTCCGTCGGATCAGCCGAAGAGATCTAGATCGTTGAAGTTTCTACGTCCAGGGAGCAGTGGAGGAGCGCATAGGACATAAGAGATTCTGAGCCATTGGATCTTGTTTAGAATAGCCAAAAGCCGTCAGAATTGTCGAGAGATACACGAGGTTTAAACCCTCACTCATAGAGCAACGAACACGAAAGTCCCGAAAGAGTGAGCACATCGGGATTTCAGACTTCGGGATTTCAGAGGTCTTATTGAAGAAGGTCAGGACACTCTACGACGAAAGTCCCAAAATAGCGAATAGATCGCAGCCGTCCGTCTGTGGAGGACACATGGTGGATATTGAGAGTCCACTGGGATTTCGGTTACCTGGGATTCGAGTTGATAGAGGATATTGTGTCACAGGGGGTCATAAGTCGTGAAATCGCAAAATGACGAGGACCATCCATATGAGGGAGGAAACGTGGAAACAATCCAGGATTTTGGGGAAAGTCCCGAAAGGAAGAGTACTTCAGGGATTCAGATACTGGAAGTAAGAAGGAGCAGAGGTAAGAAGGAGTCTTTCATCTGGAGAACTCGAGACGTGAAATACCAAAAGGATTTCCAACAGGCGTCAAGTTGGTGTATCAGGATTCAAGACTCTGAGAGTTCCGAGGGTAAGGACTCAGAGGTCTTTCAGTGTTTGAAACTCTGAAAGCACGAAGGGTGAAAGATCAGAGAAAAGGGCATGTCGGGATTTCAGATTTCGGCATTCCAGAGATCCTGAGGACAAGGCATCCACACATTTCGGCAATTGGAGTTCTGAAATTGAGAAAGGAGAAGACCCGAGGAAATAACATTTCAGAATATAGGGTTTCGGTGTTTCGGGGGGTCTTGTGTCACGGAGGACAGAGCATTTCGAGGATTGAACCTCTGAAATCACAAAAGGAAAGGAATCGGGTGAAGCCATATCGAGATACCGAAAAAATCAGGATTTCAGGGATCCCGAAGACATAAGGTCGGAGCATTTCGGCGTTTGAAAACCCGAAATCACGAGAGGAAGGAGGATACTGGAACATTACCATTTCGACATTCCGGGTATCGACATTTCGGGAGTCAGAAGGAAAAGGGACCGAGAGTTACACACTGGGAAACCCTGAAATAGGACGGAGGTCTTATGAGGAGTGGTCACATGGATCAGGGCATAGCCAGGAGGGGCTAATGTGACGAAGGCCATTTCGGCAAATCGAAAATCGGGAATTTAGGAGTTCCATTGACAAGAGGTCGGGCTCTCGCATTGATAAGTCCCGAAGGGAATAGGACAACAGTCATATGGAATAGAGTCGTAGGGACCAAGACATAGCCCACGGGATAATTGTTGATTGAAGCCTCTTCGACATTTCGACATTTCCGTGTTCGGGAGATCAAGGGGAAAAAGGTTCTCGACATCAGAACTATGTGAGTCCCGAAGCCCGAATTCCATGGTCATGTACAAAAGACCGTGAGGTAAGAAGAAGGACCTGTGGATTGGGAAATTGAGATTCTAGCAGGGAATCAAAAGAGCTAATTCAGCTCGGAGGAGTGATTGAACGATCCCGAGAGAGGACTTTGGCCCGAGGGTCAAAAGGGGTCTGCATCAAATTGCCTTATTTTTGCGCTATTAATTGTTATGTTAACTATCATATAAATTGCCTCGCTACTTTTATATTAATTGTTATGTTAATTAACATGATAATCGCCTTGTTAGTGCTATAATACTTGTTATGAAAATAGTCATGCAAACTACCCTGTTATTGCTCAATTAATTGATTATGTTAATCATTATGTTAAATGCCTAGTTAACTGCTGTAATAAATTGTTATGTAACATATATGTAATTACCTTGTTGATTCGCTACAACAATATTATTAGCTGGCCGTTTCCTCCTCAATGATAATAAACAACTAGTGTGGTTAGTTCAGTCATTATATCTAGACTAATGTTGAGGTTTAACTGTTCATAAGTGCTATAGGTAGCATTCCACTTTAAGAATGCTAATGTTGTTATTCAAGTTTATGGTTAGTTGGATTTATAGATATCGCCTAATTGGTAACCCAGACTCTCTAAATTTGAGTCGTAATTCATGTTAAGTTCAATGGGTAACTCGTTGACTGATGGAATTTAGACTGGTTAATTGATCTGTAATTAATGCCAATTTAAGTCATAGATAATGACCTTTTAGCCTTGATTAATGGTTTTTGTTGAATATTAATTAATGTTTGTACGTGGTTTTGTAAACATTCAATGTGATTGGTTTTTCTCACTTTAAGGGTTCTACTTACTTGTGTAATTAATTTTGGGTTGTTAGGATGATTGTCCTTAGCTTAGTAGGCCTGGTCTGCTTGTGTCGTGCGGGATGTAGACACCTCCTTGTTCCTTAGAACTGTCGCTAGCCCTGAGACCTTAAATGGTCAAAATCGATGGGAACCTGGGCTTGAGCGTTGCTTATGTGTCTTGGAGGTCCTAACCATTGCAGGGTAGGACAGGCAGGTAGTCATTCTTATTTTTCATTGGTTGAATGTCATACATTGCTTCCAGGTGTTTGATGTGCTTTTATGTTGTTGTTGCGTGAGTTGCATGCGTTGTGTCATAGTCGTGTTGTGATGTTGAGTATAATGTCATTATTACCTTCCTACACACAAAAATAAAAATAAAAATAAATAAAATAAATAAAATTTAAAGGTGCTTTTACCGGTTGTACATTGTAGGAGTCGTACCAGATGGGGATGTTACAAAAACATAGTTTTTTAATTTGAGTAGTACCTATGGTTATATGACTATTGAATGTTGCGTTTTTATTAAATCATAATACTAAGTGTGAAGGTTGTGCTTGTTGGCCACTTCCTAGATGAGATTCAACCTATTACCACCAACACCTACTACCTAATCTGCACCACCTTCTATTGTCAATGCAATAAACTTGTGCATTATCATCCTCCCCTTGATTAGATTTATTGTCTCCAAAATAAGAAATTCTTGCACTCCATTCACTTTCAAAACCTCAACAAATATTTCTCCCTACAACTAAACTTACAAAAACTATAAATATATAGAAAAAATAATTAGATGATCCAATTCCAAGCTCAAACTAACAAAATATATTTTCACTCCCTTCTTAAAATCCTAATTTCGTTACCTTAAATCCCTACATTGACTACAATTTGTAGGAAACCGGTTGCATATTAGAGTATTACATAGTCATGTTAAGATGTTTTGAGCATTGCACAAACACACAATTCTTTTACAACTTCTATAAAACCCACCAAACACACAAACTATTCAATGGTGAGCTTCTATGTTTCAAAGACAATTTTATGCAATATGTAGATATATGGGTTTAAATATTGCACATTTTTTAGGATCCTCAACGGTATACCCAAAAGCAAAAGTTTTCACCCAACAATGGAGATGAATGGTGGATGACGAACAACATGTCAATCACAAATTATTTTCAAAACATGGTGTTTTAGTTTGAGTAGTACTTGTGGTCATAAATGTTGAATGTCGTGTTATTATAATCATATTATCAAGTGCAAACATTGTGCTTATTAGTGAGTTCCTAAATGGGATTCATCTTATCGCTCCCAATGCTTGCTACCTACCCTACACCACCATATATTATTATCTAAACAAGCTCATGCTTCTTCAGCCTCCCTTTAATTCATTATTCCATCTCCAAAGTGAGAAATTCCCATGCTCCATTCTCCACCAAAACCTTAACAATCTTTATCCCTACAACTCAATTTAATGATAAGTAGATAGCAAAATAAATAGATAATCTAATTCCAAATTCAAAGGAAAGAAAAATACATTTTCCTTTCCTTTTCTAAATTCAATTTCGTGACCTTAAATCCTTGCATTGAATATTGTTTGCAAGAAACTAGTTATGTATATTGGATAATTATGTATATTGGAGAGTTGAGCATTGCATAACCCCACCATTTTTTGTTATTTTCTATAAACATCATTGGCCATGCAAATAAAACTATTCAACAATGATCTCCAAAATATAAATGGAACTTGTCGATATCACATGACCCAATGACATTGGGTCATGTGGGAAACCAAACACCACTCTAAGCATTACTTAGATAAATGGGTTTAAAGACCACACATTTCTTAGGATCCTCCAATGATATACCCAAAAGAAAATTTCTCATCCAATGATGGATATGAGTGGTACATGATTAACAACATGTCAACTGAGTGTTCTTCAATTATCTAAAAACTCATGCTCTCCAAGGACGTCGACACCTTGACATCTCCAAGGAAACCAACATCTTGCCTATGAGGTTTCTCCTCCACCTATTTACACGAACAACTTAGAGGAAAATGACTTTTTTGAGATTCATCAATGCCCTATAGCATACGTACCATGTTGAGATAATAAAATCCCTGATAAAAATAATGTGTGAGAAAACCTTCTCAAAGTGCCTCACAAATCAACACTGAGGTAGATGAATTTATATGGATGTTTGAGAGAGGAATACAATCCTTGGAAGATTGTACAAAAAGTTCCCCGCACATCAACAGTGAGGTAGATGGATTTATATGGATGTTTGAGAGAGGAATAACATCCTTGGAAGATTGTACAATTAAAATAGTTTTCTATGCGAAAAATCACTATTAAAATATGACAAGAAGTTGTCAAACCATTATAAATTTCAAGAGTATATTGGTTAAGAATTTGATTTGATTTCTAATTATATTGGAGCATAGTACATGTGAATTGTTGTATGAATAATTTAATTGTCATAATAATATATTCTCAACAACATGCCCATGATTTTGTTCAAATTATAATCTTTTTTATATATGAGCTTTTATTAGTCTTTTGTATAGTAACATCATCATAAGTACTAACATCATCCGAAGTTCGTGAGAGGCGGGGTGTGAGTAGTTTTTAAGGTTTCTCGATTTCAGAACTCGAGTGTGGAAGTAGCTATGTATTTCACTTGAAATACACATCGTCAACCATAGTTACTAAGTTCAATTTTGATCCGAGAATTGAATTCGATTCGATAGCATAAAAATTCAGACTATAAATTCTCAATATACATTTTGAGGCTCATTTTCATCTTCATTTATTTTAAAATTTGAATCACTTATGATTTCTGATAATTCTGGATAATGTAACAATATTTCATCAAGAGATGCTGCGCCCTCCTCCTTTCTCCAAAACTCCTCTTTGTTTTAAAAATTATTTATGTAAGATTTTTCCCATTTCTCCCAGATCACGACTAAGGTTCTAATAATGATGAATGGTTAGGAAATATATTCATAAATCAATTAGTCATCACCTTTTTTTAGAAGTGTGAATGCTCTATTAGTTCAATAAGATTCATGCCAGGCCTAGCCTGGAAACACTTTTTTCTCATCATTGAAAAAAACTACCAAGATAAGAAGTTGCTTAATCCTATGAAATCTCTCGTCATGTCAAGTTGTCCATAGAAACTTAGTTCCTTTACCTGGTAACTAAAGGTCCTCTCCTACAATCTTAGATAAACCCTTTACAATCTCTGATATTATCCAGCTTATCCCAAGCAGTAAAATTTAGCAAGGTAATGGAGGGTCCATTTTGAGACTTCCACGCATAGATGCCTTTTTCTTTCTAGGGAAAGAACATAGATACATATTATCTTTAGGAACGAGATTGGCATAGAGGAGATGGAAAAACTAAAATGATTCTTCATTCTTGCATTGATTGGTCATTCCTTTCTCTACCTCATCTATTTAGACATGTGAACTCATATGCTTATTTAGAAAATGTATGTGGCCACTTCTTATCAAATTTGTCCATTTTGTCCACTTTCATATATGCTATGTAACTGTATCTAATTTAATTGAACAATTGTCTATTAGAATAGATAATTTCATATTTTTTTTCTGGACAGGGGTGAATTTGGTAACTATGTTCTCAATTATATTTAAATATTGACAATTATGATCAACCATAGTCAACTATGGTCAATCATGATTACTCATAGTCAACTATAATAAACCCTCTTCAACTGTAAATTCACTATCATAAACCATAGTCAACCATGAAAAACCCTGTTCAACTATAAATTGACCATCATCAACCATAATCAACCCTAATCTACTAATCCTCACACTCATGGATAGTCAACTAACACAACTACATTATTAAAAGATGTTAATATGTCAAGCAATTTTAATAATGTAATTACCTTAGTAATAAGCCTAAATATAATGTTATACCATTTTTTTTATATAGTTTTACTTTGACCATCAATAATTATTTTCAAATAATAATAAAATTTTATATGGTTTTACTTTGACTGTTTATAATTATTTTCAATTAATAATAATTTATCACGAAAAACAAAGTTTTGAAAGAATAATATTTTTTAAGAAAAGTTTATAGGTATACATATCATAGTTTTAATGTGATCTTGATGATGTGTATTGCATGTAGTCTGAATGTGATCTTAATGATATGTATTGCATGTAAGACAACCATGTTGAAAGTAATGAGTGACACTTTATTTCCAATATAATAAGTGGTAAAAATATACTAATTTTAGTTTATTTTATCAAATCATTATTAAATAAGATGAAATTAATTGTGAGATTTTAATTTAGATATAGGGATTATGTTCAATTTGGTTGAAGATGTCATGTTGATTTTAGTTGAGACATGTTCATATACATATTGTTTTTTATTAAATAAAATTGATTAAATTAAAATTATATATATTTTAGAGTTAACATTGGTTGATGTTATATAGTTTATTTTAATTTTAATGTATAATCTTATATTGTAAGTAAAAGAGTTGTGAATATTTATTTTAGTTTGAAATGTTAATTTCTATGTTATTATTGCTAAAACATAGTTTTTTTTAATTTGAGTAGTACCTATGGTTATATGACTATTGAATGTTGCATTGTTATTAAATCATAATACAAAGTGTGAAGGTTGTGCTTGTTGGCCACTTCCTAGATGGGATTCAACCTATTACCACCAACACCTACTACCTAACCTGCACCACCTTCTATTGTCAATGCAATAAACTTGTGCATTATGATCCTCCCCTTGATTAGATTTATTGTCTCCAAAATAAGAAATTCTTTCACTTCATTCTCTTTCAAAACCTCAACAACCATTTCTCCCTACAACTAAACTTACAAAAAATATAAATATATAGAAACAATAATTAGATGATCCAATTCCAAGCTCAAACTAACAAAATATATTTTCACTCCCTTCTTAAAATCCTAATTTCATTACATTAAATCCCTACATTGACTACAATTTGTATGAAACCGGTTTCATATTAGAGTATTACATAGTCATGCTAAGAAGTTTCGAGCATTGCACAAACACACAATTTTTTTACAACTTCTAGAAAACCCACCAAGCACACAAACTATTCAATGGTGAGCTTCTATGTTTCAAAGACAATTTTATGCAATATGTAGATAAATGGGTTTAAATATTGCACATTTTTTAGGATCCTCAATGGCATACCCAAAAGAAAAAGTTTGCACCCAACAATGGAGATGAATGGTGGATGACGAACAACATGTCAATCAAAAATTATTTTCAAAACATAGTGTTTTAGTTTGAGTAGTACCTGTGGTCATAAATGTTGAATGTCATGTTATTATAATCATATTAACAAGTGCAAACATTGTTCTTATTAGTGAGTTCCTAAATGGGATTCATCTTATCGCTCCCAATGCTTGCTACCTACCCTACACCACCATCTATTATTATCTAAACAACTCATGCTTCTTCAACCTCCCTTTAATTCATTATTCCATGTCCAAAGTGGGAAATTCCCATGCTCCATTATCCACCAAAACCTTAACAATCTTTATCCCTACAACTCAATTTAACGATAAGTAGATAGAAAAATAAATAGATAATCTAATTCCAAGTTCAAAGGAAAGAAAAATACATTTTCCTTTCCTTTTCTAAATTCAATTTCGTGACCTTAAATCCTTGCATTGAATATTATTTGCAAGAAACTAGTTATGTATATTGGATAATTATGTATATTGGAGAGTTGATCATTGCATAACCCCACCATTTTTTGGTATTTTCTATAAAAATCTTTGGCCATGCAAAGAAAACTATTAAACAATGATCTCCAAAGTATAAATGGAACTTTTCGATATCACATGACCCAATGGAATTGGGTCATGTGGGAAACCAAACACCACTCTAAGCATTACTTAGATAAATGGGTTTAAAGACCACACATTTCTTAGGATCCTCCAATGATATACCCAAAATAAAAGTTCGCATCCAATGATGGAGTTGAGTGGTATATGACAAACAACATGTCAACCGAGTGTTCTTAAATTATCTAAAAACTCATGCTCTCCAAGGACATCGACACCTTGGCATCTCCAAGGAAACCAACATCTTGCCTATGAGGTTTCTCCTCCACCTGTTTAAACGAACAACTTAGAAGAAAAAGACTTTTTTGAGATTCCTCATTTCCCTATAGCATATGTACCATGTTGAGACAATAAAATCCCTGATAAAAATAATGTGTGAGAAAACCTTCTCAAAGTGCCTCGCAAATCAACACTGAGGTAGATGAATTCATATGGATGTTTGAGAGAGGAAAAACATCCTTGGAATATTGTACAAAAAGTTCCCCGCACATGAATGGTGAGGTAGATGGATTTATATGGATGTTTGAGAGAGGAATAACATCCTTAGAAGATTGTACAATTAATTTTTTTTTCTATGCAAAAAATCACTATTAAAATATGATGAGAAGTTGTCAAAGAATTATAAATTTCAAGAGTATATAGGTTAAGAATTTGATTTGATTTCTAATTATATTGGATCATAGTACATGTGAATTGTTGTGTGAATAATTTAATTGTCATAATAATATATTCTCAACAACATGCCCAGGATTTTGTTTGAATTATAATCTTTTTTATATATGAGCTATTATTAGTCTTTTGTATAGTAACATCATCATAAGTACTAACATCATCCGAAGTTCGTGAGAGGCAGGGTGTGAGTAGTTTTTAAGGTTTCTCGATTTCAGAACTCGAGTGTGGAAGTAGCTATGTATTTCATGAGAACTATGTCTTTCACTTGAAATACGCATCTTCAACCATAGTTACTAAGTTCGATTTTGAATTGGGATTTGAATTCGATTCGATAACATAAAAATTCCCAGATCACGATTAAGGTTCTAATAATGAAGAATGGTTAGGAAATCTATTCGTAAATCAATTAGTCATCGCCTTGTTATATAAGTGTGAATGCTCTGTTAGTTCAACAAGCTTCATGCCAGGCCTAGCCTGAAAACGCTTTTTTCTCAGCATTGAAAAAAACTACCAAGATAAGAAGTTGCTTAATCTTCCGAAATCTCTCGTCATGTCGAGTTGTCCATAGAAACTTAGTTCCTTTACCTGGTAACTAAAGGTCCTTTCCTGCAATCTTAGAGAAACCCTTTACAATCTCTGATATTATCCAGCTAATCCCAAGCAGTAAAATGTAGCAAGGTAATGGAGGGTCCATTTTGACACTTCCAGGCATAGATGCCTTTTTATTTCTAGGGAAAGAACATAGATACATATTATCTTTAGGAATGAGATTGGCATAGAGGAGATGGAAAAACTAAAATGATTCCTCATTCTTGCATTGATTGGTCATTCCTTTCTCTACCTCATCTATTTAGATATGTGAACTCATATGCTTATTTATAAAATGTATGTGGCCACTTCTTATCAAATTTGTCCATTTTGTTCACTTTCATACATGCTAAGTAACTATATCTAATTTAATGGAACCATTGTCTATTAGAATAGATAATTTCATATTTTTTTTCTGGATAGTGGTGAATTTGGTAACTATGTTCTCAATTATATTTAAATATGGACAATTATTATTAACCATAGACAACTAAGGTCAATCATGATTACTCATAGTCAACTATAATAAACCCTCTTCAACTATAAATTCACTATCATAAACCAAAGTCAACCATGAAAAACCGTGTTCAACTATAAATTGACCATCATCAACCATAATCAACCCTAATCTACTAATCCTCACACTCATGGATAGTCAACTAACACAACTACATTATTAAAAGTTGTTAATATGTCAACCAATTTTAATAATGTAATTAAGTTAGTAATAAGCCTAAATATAATGTTATACCATTTTTTATATACTTTTACTTTGACCATCAATAATTATTTTCAAATAATAATAAATTTCTATATGGTTTTACTTTGACTGTTTATAATTATTTTCAATTAATAATAGTTTATCACGAAAAACAATGTTTTGAAAGAATAATATTTTTTAAGAAAGGTTTATAGGTATACATATTATAGTTTTAATGTGATCTTGATGATGTGTATTGCATGTAGTCTGAATGTGATCTTAATGATGTGTATTGCATGTAATACAACCACGTTGAAAGTAATGAGTGGCACTTTATTTCCAATATAATAAGTGGTAAAAATATACTAATTTTAGTTTATTTTATCAAATCATTATTAAATAAGATGAAATTAACTGTGAGATTTTAATTTAGATACAGGGATTACTGTTCAATTTGGTTGAAGATGTCATGTTGAGTTTAGTTGAGGCATGTTCATAAATATATTGTTTTTTATTAAATAAAATTGATTAAATTAAAATTATATATATTTTAGAGTTAACATTGGTTGATGTTATATAGTTTATTTTAATTTTATTGTATAATCTTATATTGTAAGTAAAAGAGTTGTGAATGTTGATTTTAGTTTGAAATGTTAATTTCTATGTTATTATTGCTAAAACATAGTTTTTTAAATTGAGTAGTACCTATGGTTATATGACTATTGTATGTTGCATTGTTATTAAATCATAATACTAAGTGTGGAGGTTGTGTTGGTTGGCCATTTCTTAGATGGGATTCAACCTATTACCACCAACACCTACTACCTAACCTGCACCACCTTCTATTGTCAATGCAATAAACTTGTGCATTATCATCCTCCGCTTGATTAGATTTATTGTCTCCAAAATAAGAAATTCTTTCACTTCATTCTCTTTCAAAACCTCAACAACCATTTCTCCCTACAACTAAACTTACAAAAAATATAAATATATAGAAAAAATAATTAGATGATCCAATTCCAAGCTCAAACTAACAAAATATATTTTCACTCCCTTCTTAAAATCCTAATTTCGTTACCTTAAATCCCTACATTGACTACAATTTGTAGGAAACCGGTTGCATATTAGAGGATTACATAGTCAAGTTAAGATGTTTTGAGCATTGCACAAACGCACAATTTTTTTACAACTTCTACAAAGCCCACCAAGCACACAAACTATTCAATGGTGAGCTTCTATGTTTCATAGACAATTTTATGCAATATGTAGATATATGGCTTTAAATATTGCACATTTTTAAGGATCCTCAATGGTATACCAAAAAGAAAAAGTTTGCACCCAACAATGGAGATGAAGGGTGGATGATGAACAACATGTCAATCACAAATTATTTTCAAAACATAGTGTTTTAGTTTGAGTAGTACCTATGGTAATAAATGTTGAATGTCGGGTTATTATAGTCATATTATCAAGTGCAAACATTGTGCTTATTAGTGAGTTCCTAGATGGGATTCATCTTATCGCTCCCAATGCTTGCTACCTACCCTACACCACCATCTATTATTATCTAAACAAACTCATGCTTCTTCAACCTCCCTTTAATTCATTATTCCATCTCCAAAGTGAGAAATTCCCATGCTCCATTCTCCACCAAAACCTTAACAATCTTTATCCCTACAACTCAATTTAACGATAAGTAGATAGAAAAATAAATAGATAATCTAATTCCAAGTTCAAAGGAAAGAAAAATATATTTTCCTTTCCTTTTCTAAATTCAATTTCGTGACCTTAAATCCTTGCATTGAATATTATTTGCAAGAAACTAGTTATGTATATTGGATAATTATGTATATTGGAGAGTTGAGCATTGCATAACCCCACCATTTTTTGGTATTTTCTTTAAAAATAATTGGCCATGTAAAGCAAACTATTCAACAATGATCTCCAAAGTATAAATGGAACTTGTCTATATCACATGACCCAATGACATTGGGTCATGTGGGAAACCAAACACCACTCTAAGCATTACTTAGATAAATGGGTTTAAAGACCACACATTTCTTAAGATCCTCCAATGATATAGCCAAAAGAAATTTTCACATCCAATGATAGAGATGAGTGGTATATGAGGAACAACATGTCAACAGAGTGTTCTTCAATTATCTAAAAGCTCATGCTCTCCAAGGACGTCGACACCTTGGCATCTCCAAGGAAACCAACATGTTGCCTATGAGGTTTCTCCTCCACCCGTTTACACTAACAACTTAGAGGAAAAGGACTTTTTTGAGGTTCCTCAATGCCCTATAGCATACGTACCATGTTGAGACAATAAAATCACTGATAAAAATAATGTGTGAGAAAACCTTCTCAAAGTGCCTCACAAATCAACACTGAGGTAGATGAATTTATATGGATGTTTGAGAGAGGAAAAAAATCCTTGGAAGATTGTACAAAAAGTTCCCCTCACATCAACGGTGAGGTAGATGGATTTATATGTATGTTTGAGAGAGGAATAACATCCTTGGAAGATTGTACAATTAAAAAAAATTTCTATGCGAAAAATCACTATTAAAATATGATGAGAGGTTGTCAAAGCATTATAAATTTCAAGAGTATATAGGTTAAGAATTTGATTTGATTTCTAATTATATTGGAGCATAGTACATGTGAATTATTGTATGAATAATTTAATTGTCATAATAATATATTCTCAGTAACATGCCCAGGCTTTTGTTCAAATTATAATTTTTTATATATATGAGATATTATTAGTCTTTTGTATAGTAACATCATCATAAGTACTAACATCATCCGAAGTTTGTGAGAGGCAGGGTGTGAGTAGTTTTTAAGGTTTCTCGATTTCAGAACTTGAGTGTGGAATTAGCTATGTATTTCATGAGAACTATGTCTTTCACTTGAAATACGCATCGTCAACCATAGTTATTAAGTTTGATTTTGAACTGGGATTTGAATTCGATTTGATAGCATAAAAATTCGGACTACAAACTCTCAATATACATTTTGAGGCTCATTTTCATCTTCATTTATTTAAAAATTTGAATCACTTCTGATTTCTGATAACTCTAGATAATGTAACAATATTTCATCAAGAGATGTTGCACCCTCCTCCTTTCTCCAAAACTCCTCTTTGTTTTAAAACTTATTTATGTAAGATTTCTCCCATTTCTCCCAGATCACGATTAAGGTTCTAATAATGCTGACTAGTTAGGCAATATATTCTTAAATCAATTAGTCATCACCTTGTTTTAGAAGTGTGAATTTTCTGTAAGTTCAATAAGCTTCATGCCAGGACTAGTCTGGAAACACTTTTTGCTCGACATTGAAAAAAACTACCAAGATAAGAAATTGCTTAATCTCCTGAAATCTCTTGTCATGCCGAGTTGTCCATAGAAACATAGTTCCTTTACCTAGTAACTAAAGGTCCTCTCCCGCAATCTTAGAGAAACTCTTTACAATCTCTCATATTATAAAGCTAATCCCAAGCAGTAAAATGTAGCAAGGTAATGGAGGGTCCATTTTGACACCTCCATGCATAGATGCCTTTTTCTTTCTAGGGAAACAACATATATACATATTATCTTTAGGAATGAGATTGGCACAGAGGAGATGGAAAACCTAAAATCATTCCTCATTCTTGCATTGATTGGCCATTCCTTTCTCTACCTCATCTATTTAGATATGTGAACTCATATGCTTATTTAGAAAATGTATGTGGCCACTTCTTATAAAATTTGTCCATTTTGTCCACTTTCATACATGCTAACTAACTGTATCTAATTTCATTGAGCTATTGTCTATTAGAATAGATAATTTCATATTTTTTTCTGGATAGGGGTGAATTCGTTAACTATGTTCTCAATTATAGTTAAATATGGACAATTATGATCAACCATAGTCAATTATGGTCAATCATGATTACTCAGTCAACTATAATAAACCCTCTTCAACTGTAACTTCACTATCATAAACCATAGTCAACCATGATAAACCCTTTTCAACTGTAAATTGACCATCATCAACCATAATCAATCCTAATCTACTAATCCTCACGCTCATGGATAGTCATCTAACACAACTACATTATTAAAAGTTGTTAGTATGTCAACCACTTTTAATAATTTAATTATGTTAGTAATAAGCCTAAATATAATGTTATACCATTTTTTATATAGTTTTACTTTGACCATCTATAATTATTTTCAAATAATAATAAAATTTTATATTGTTTTACTTTCACTGTTTATAATTATTTTCAATTAATAATAATTTATCAGGAAAAACAAGGTTTTGAAAGATTAATGTTTTTTACGAAGGGTTTATAGGTATACATATCATAGTCTTAATGTGATCTTGATGATGTGTATTGCATGTAGTCTGAATGTGATCTTAATGATGTGTATTGAATGTAGTACAACCATGTTGAAAGTAACGAGTGGCACTTTATTTCCAATATAATAAATGGTAAAAATATATTAATTTTAATTTATTTTATCAAAGCATTAATAAATAAGATGAAATTAATTGTGAGATTTTAATTTAGATATAGGGGTTATTGTTCAATTTGGTTGAAGATGTCATGTTGATTTTAGTTGAGGCATGTTCATATAAATATTGTTTTTTATTAGAGAAAATTGATTAAATTAAAATTATATATATTTTAGAGTTAACATTGGTTGATGTTATATAGTTTATTTTAATTTTATTGTATAAACTTTTATTGTAAGTAAAAGAGTTGTGAATGTTGATTTTAGTTTGAAATGTTAATTTCTATGCTATTATTGCTAAAACATAGTGTTTCAATTTTGAGTAGTACTTATGGTTATATGACTATTGAATGTTGCATTGTTATTAAATCATAATACTAAGTGTGAAGGTTGTGCTTGTTGGCCACTTCCTAGTTGAGATTTAATGTATTACCACCAACACGTACTACCTAACCTGCACCACCTTCTATTGTTAATGCAATAAATTTATGCATTATCATCCTCTCCTTGAATAGATTTATTGTCTCCAAAATAAGAAATTCTTGCACTCCATACTCTTTCAAAACCTTAGCAGCCTTTCTGCCTACAAGTAAACTTACAAAAAAATATAAATATATAGAAAAAATAATTAGATGATCCAATTCCAAGCTCAAACTAACAAAATATATTTTCACTCCTCTCTTAAAATCCTAATTTCGTTACCTTAAATCCCTACATTGACTACAATTTGTAGGAAACCGATTGCATATTAGAGTATTACATAGTTATGTTAAGATGGTTTGAGAATTGCACAAACCCACCATTTTTTACAACTTCTATAAAACCCACCAAACACACAAATTGTTCAATGGTGAGATGCTATGTTTCAAAGACACTTTTATGCAATATGTAGATAGATGGGTTTAAATATTGCACAATTTTTAGGATCCTCAATGGTATACCAAAAAGAAAAAGTTTGCACCCAACAATGGAGATGAATGGTGGATGATGAACAACATGTCAATCACAAATTATTTTCAAAACATAGTGTTTTAGTTTGAGTAGTACCTGTGGTCATAAATGTTGATTGTTGTGTTATTATAATCATATTAACAAATGCAAACATTGTGGTGATTAGTGAGTTCCTAGATGGGATTCATATTAATACTCCCAATGCTTGCTACCTACCCTACACCACCATCTATTATTATCCGAACAAACTCATGCTTCTTCAGCCTCCCTTTAATTCATTATTCCATCTCCAAAGTGAGAAATTCCCATGCTCTATTCTCTGCCAAAACCTTAGCAATCTTTATCCCTACAACTCAATTTAATGATAAGTAGATAGAAAAATAAATATATAATCTAATTCCAAGTTCAAAGGAAAGAAAAATACATTGTCCTTTCCTTTTCTAAATTCAATTTCGTTACCTTAAATCCTTGGATTGATTATTATTTGCAAGAAACTAGTTATGTATATTGGATAATTATGTATATTGGAGAGTTGAGCATTGCGTAAGCCCACCATTTTTGGTATTTTCTATAAAACACATTGGCCATGCAAAGAAAACTATTCAACAATGATCTCCAAAGTATAAATGGAACTTGTCGATATCACATGACCCAATGACATTGGGTCATGTGGGAAACCAAACACCACTCTAAGAATTACTTAGATAAATGGGTTTAAAGACCACACATTTCTTAGTATCCTCCAATCGTATACCCAAAAGAAAATTTTGCATCCAATGATGGAGATGAGTTGTATATGATGAACAACATGTCAATCGAGTATTCTTCAATTATCTAAAAACTCATGCTCTCCAAGGACGTCGACACCTTGGCATCTCCAAGGAAACCAACATATTACCTATGAGGTTTCTCCTCCACCCGTTTACACGAAAATCTTAGAGGACAAGGGATTTTTTGAGATTCCTCAATGCCCTATAGTATACGTACCATGTTGAGACAATAAAAATCCCGATAAAAATAATGTGTGAGAAAACCTTGTCAAAGTGCCTCACAAATCAACACTGAGGTAGATGGATTTATATGGATGTTTGAGAGAGGAAAAAAATCCTTGGAATATTGTACAAAAAGTTTCTCTAACATCAAAGATGAGGTAGATGTATTTATATGGATGTTTGAGAGAGGAATAACATCCTTGGAAGATTGCACAATTAAAAAATTTTGCTATGCGAAAAATCACCATTAAAATATGATGAGAAGTTGTTAAAGCATTATAAATTTCAAGAGTATATAGGTTAAGAATTTGATTTGATTTGTAATTATATTGGAGCATAGTACATGTGAATTGTTGTATGAATAATTTAAATATCGTAATATTATATTCTAAACAACATGCCCAGTATTTTGTGTGAATTATAATCTTTTTTACATATGAGTTATTATTAGTCTTTTGTATACTAACATCATCAGAAGTTCGTGAGAGGAAGGGTGTGAGTAGTTTTTTAGGTTTCTCAGTTTAGGAATTGGAGTGTGGAGGTAGCTATGTATTTCATGAGAACTACGTCTTTCACTTAAAATACATACTGTCAACCATAGTTACTAAATTCAAATTTGAACTAGGATTTGAATTCGATTCAACAACATAAAAGTTCGGACTATAAATTCTCAATATACATTTTGAGGCTCATTTTCATCTTCATTTATTATAAAATTTGAAGCACTTCTGATTTCTGATAACTCTGGATGATGTGACAATATTTCATCAAGAGATGTTGCACCCTCCTCCTTTCTCCAAAACTCCTGTTGGTTTTAAAACTTACTTATGTAAGATTTCTCCCATTTCTCCCAGATCATGATTAAGGTTCTAAGAATGCTGACTGGTTAGACAATCTATTCATAAATCAATTAGTCATCACCTTGTTTTAGAAGTGTGAATGCTCTGTTAGTTCAACAAGCTTCATGCCAGGCGTAGCCTCGAAACTCTTTTTGCTCAGCATTGAAAAAAACTACCAAGATAAGAAGTTGCTTAATCTCCTAAAATCTCTCGTCATGCCGAGTTGTCCATAGAAACTTTGTTCCTTTACCTGGTGTAACATCCCGCTCTAGCGCACTGAGCGAACTTATTCTTTGAGGACACTTGCTCGCAAGTGATCCAGATTATTATGCTATTAAAACTTTTGATTTTGATTATGAGGCATTATGGGTTGATAACATGTTGTTTTACTGCATTGACATAGACAGGTGGTATTGACTCGATTTACTGAGTGTGTAGGATTTTAGAACTCAAGGATGCAGAGGCATCGATGGAACCCCTTGGACTCCAGATTGAGTCAGGGAGTGTACCATTGGGGTTTGATTGTTTTAATGTGATATTAGTGCATCTGATTAGATGATATGATATGGATATGTTCTGACATGATTTGTTGATGATGCAGGTTGACGATAGATTGCAGAATAGACTCACATGTGGAGTAAAGGGGTCACACATGACTACCAGAGATGTTGAGGGAGAGGTGTGGACAATATCCCTACCACAGCCTACTAGCACTCCCGTCATGGCTCGAATTGTAGGTTAACGTTTACCTAGTTCGAGAGGACCCACGATGTCATGAGGGCAGAGTACGATAGTCGCTCACGATGATTCTAAGGGGCACACAATAAGGCGGGGGCCTTATTCTTTAGAGGCCCTTAGTATCCGACAATTTCACCTGGCAGAGTATTGACTCCAGGGTTTTTTTATGTCTACCAAGTCAGTCAAGAGGCGAGTGGCACCCTTGGAGCACGTAGTGCATTCGGAAGGGCACGTCGTGCAAGGGAAACAGATTAAGGCGAGTGGCACCCTTGGAGCACCTAGTGCGTCCTGAAGGGCACGTCGCATTATTGATGATAGAGGAATGAACCTAGATGGCCTTAGGACGAATAACGTGTTAAGAAATTAAAAAAAAAATTCCCTAATTAAATGTCGCCCTGTACGAAAATTTAAGGTTTAAGTCTAAACTATGCTAGTGGTAAAATTTCATCTCTCTATAAAAAACAAATAACAACAATAATAATAAAAATAAAAACCACATAAACAATAATTATGACCTTCGTTAAATCTTGTAACATGAAGGGAATAAGAAATTTAATTTATTCATTAAAAAAAAAATTGTTGGAATAAAATTTAAAAGAAAAAAGAGAATTAATGGTTTTATTATTTTGATAATTTTAAAATACTAATTAAATGAGAAAAGGGAAAAAGGGTTAATTTCCACACCTGCCTTTTTGAGTTCTAATTAAAAAGGGGAAAGAGGGAAAATCTAAAAAATTAGGAAACTAGGAAAATAGGTAAACATAAAAAGGGAAAAAGGGGAACTTAAGGGAAAAAGCGGAAGGTCAAACTTAGTAAAGCATCTACCATTTAAGATATTTCTAATTTAAACTGAACTAGCAATTTAATAAAATGGAAATTTATTAAAACCTGTAAGAGAATTTGGGGACACCTAGGAGTGATTCTAGGAGTAATTCTAGGTGGGTGAGGGAAAGAAAGATAATTAATTAATTAAAGAAGTTAATTTATGGAGGAAGGAAGGGGATGGGTGACACTTATACGGGGAGGAATTTTTAGTAAATTAATTATAAAAACTTAACTAAAAGAGAATTTTTGGAAAGTAAGGAACCACAAAACTCTATATAGTGAAGGGAGGTGATGGAGGCTGAATCTTCTTCTGTTTGCGTAACGTTACGCTGCAGAAATATCTACTTGACTGACTCAACTTGTGGGAGTTGGGATATCTAGCTCAGTGAGGAGTGGTAGCTCGGCCTTGTGAGGCGAGCTAGGAGCTAGTCGAAATCTCTGGATAGTGAGTGTGTGGCCCCTTTGTGGCTCAGGGGGCTAAGGGGGAAGAAGAGTACCCCTAACATTGGCTGGGAGGTACTGGTGAAGTCTCGATGGTCGGCGAGCGGGAGTTGCATGGAGCACGTGGGACATCATTCGAAGCGGGCGATCCGGCAACGACACGCTCTCTTCATTTTGTATGGTAGAATGTATTAGGACTTATGCTTGGATCTGCTTATTTAATGGAAAAGTAAAAGGATGTTTTTTTAAAATTGGTGAATGAAACTTTACTTAGCCTAGCTCGATGGTTGTTGACTCCCATGGCCTTCATTTTCCCGCATGTCTTGACCACCTTGCAATGTTGATTGTGACCTTCATGGTTGTTTAGCCTTCATCCCTAGCTCACTAGTCCTTGCCTGAGCAGTCGGTCAGGAGCCTGATCTACGATTGTCGCCTTAGCGTTAAAAGACCTATGGATCTCAACGCACTTCTTTTCTGTGCGAGGATGATGAGGGAAAGATGAACCTGTTAGCCAGATACCCTTGATGTTTGTCTCTGGCTGATTGTGGATTCCACCATCTAGAAGCGACCTCTGCATGTGGATTATCTGGTGTCATGGTAGGTTTTCTCTTTGCATTGAATGATAGAACCCCTGGCAATCATTCCATGAACTTTCCTTATGGATCCTTGTATTCTCTTACTATTGTCTGAGTTGTTTGGTATTCTGGCAATGGAAAAACATTTTTTTTATTTGTTATTGCTCTCTGCATTGTATGGGTATCTTGGCAAGGGAAAAAAAAATTGATTCTCTGTCTGCAATTTTTATTTGTATCCTGGAATGGAAAAACGTTTTTGTGTTTTTCTTGTCTGCGTTGTTTGGTATTTTGGCAATGGAAAAACGTATTTTTTTAATTTGTTATTCCTATCTGCGTTGTATGGGTATTCTGGCAATGTGAAATCGATTTGATTCTCTGTGTGTAATTTTTATTTGTATCCTGGAATGGAAAAAACATTTTTGTGTTTTTCTTTTCTACGTTTTTCCCCTTGGTTACTACAGTAATTGCTTATTATTAATGACAGAAAAAACGTAATTCCCTTATGGGGTGTTGTCACAGCGATTTGTTTATTATACAATGAAAAAAAAGAAAAATGAAATCCCCTTCTGGTGTGATGGCACAATGAATTTCTTGTTATTTAATGACAAGAAAAACGAAATCCCCTTCTGGTGTGATGGTACAACAAATTGCTTGTTATTTAATGACAGGAAAAGCGAAATCCCCTTCTGGTGTGTCCCTGTACATGTTTTTCCCTTTTAAAATGAGACTGTGATAGCTGATTACCCATGTTTGTTTTCCATTCAAAACATGGTTGAGATTGTGGTTAAATGCTCACGAATTGCCATTCAAAACATGTCAGAGATCGTTGTTTAAATGCTCACATTTTGCCATTCAAAACATGTCTGAGACCATTGTTTAGTGCTCACGTTTTTCCATTCAAAACATGTCTGAGACTGTTGTTTAATGCTCACGATTTACCATTCAAAACATGTTTGAGACCGTTGTTTAATGCTCACGATTTTACCATTCAAAACATGTCTGAGATCGTTGTTTAAATGCTCACGTTTTTCCATTCAAAACTTATCTGAGACCATTATTTAATGCCCATGATTATTGCCTTTAAAAGTTGACTTTGATTGCTGTTTAAATACCCACAATTTTTCCTTTAGAATGTTGCTAGAGCTTGCTGTAATTACCCATGATTTTTCCTTTAGAATGTTGCCAGAGCTTGTTGTAATTACCCATGATTTTTGCCTTTAGAATGTTGACTGAGCTTGCTGGAATGACCATGAATTTACCAGAACCATTGCTACAATTAATTCTCTTGTTAATTGCAATGTTAAATGCTATATTAATTGCCTTACTAAATTCCAGAACAATTGCTACAACACTGTGAATGGTCAGCAGATTCCTACTTATTGATTAAATTCCGCAACGAGTTAAATAGTTAAACAATTATGTAAATTGCCTTGTTTTTGCGCTATTAATCATTATGTTAACCGTCATATAAATTGTCTCGCTACTGTTATATTAATTGTTATGTTAATTAACATGATAATCGCCTTGTTAGTGCTATAATACTTGTTATGAAAATAGTCATGCAAACTACCCTGTTATTGCTCAATTAATTGATTATGTTAATCATTATGTTAAATGCCTTGTTAACTGCTGTAATAAATTGTTATGTAACATATATGTAATTACCTTGTTGATTTGCTACAACAATGTTATTAGCTGGCAATTTCCTCCTCAATGATAATAAACAACTAGTGTGGTTAGTTCAGTCATTATATCTAGACTAATGTTGAGGTTTAACTGTTCATAAGTGCTATTGGTAGCATTCCACTTTAAGAATGTTAATGTTGTTATTCAAGTTTATGGTTAGTTGGATTTATAGATATCCCCTAATTGGTAACCCAGACTCGCTAAATTTGAGTCGTAATTCATGTTAAGTTCGGTGGGTAACTCGTTGACTGATGGAATTTAGACTGGTTAATTGATCTATAATTAACGCCAATTTAAGTCATAGATAATGACCTTTTAGCCTTGATTAATGTTGTTGTTCATTTTAATTAATGTTTGTACTTGGTTTCATAAACATTTAATGTGCTTGGTTGCTCACCGTAAGGGTTCTAGTTACTTGTGTAATTAATTTTGGGTCGTTAGGATGATTGTCCTTAGCTTAGTAGGCTTGGTCTCCTTGTGTTAGGCAGGATGTAGACACCTCCTTGTTCCTCAAAACAATTGCCAACCTTGAGACCTTAAATGGTCAAAATCGATGGGAACCTGGGCTTGAGCATTTCTTATGTGTCTTGGAGGTCCTAACCATTGCAGGGTAGGACGGGCGGGTAGTCATTCTTATTTTTCATCCGTTGAATGTCGTACATTGCTTCTAAGGGCTTGATGTGCTTTTATGTTAGGCCGTTATGTTGTTGTTGCGTGAGTTGCATGCGTTGTGTCGTCGTCGTGTTGTGATGTTCAATATAATGTCATTATTACCGTCCTACAAACACACACAAAAAGAAATATTTAAGTGTGATTTTACCGGTTGTACATCGTAGGAGTGGTACCAGATGGGGATGTTACATGTGGTATCAGAGCGGGTTCAACCCGCGACTTAGGAGCTCTACGACTTTCATTGATATGATTTGATTATAATGTTACTAATTGAGTTGAATTGTATTCGTGTAGGTAATCATGGTTAGAGTACGTCGTGGAGGTAGACGACGGTGTGCTAGGGAAGGAGGCGCAACGCCTCCAGTAGCATCCATGCTTGAGGGATCTAACCCCCAGGGAGATGAGTAGGTTATCATACAAGAGCAGATAGAAGTTGGTGATGTGGTCGGAATGATGAGATCTTTTCAGCACATGTCTGCGGCATTGATCAGCCGTTTGTACAGAGATGAGGCCAGAGCGTCGACACTCGCTGAGGTTCCACCACGCGCTCCGATCGGTACTGGTAGCATTCACCGTGAACTTGAGAAGGTCAAATTTTCTGAGTTCTTTGGTGCCCCAGACGATGCAGCCGCTGAGGCATGGTTGGAGAACATGGTGATGTGCTTTGCACTTCACAATTATACCTCCAACATGAAGGTCCACATGGCGGTCATTCAACTGAAGGGGAGCGCTCTTCTATGGTGGAAGACACTCCTACCGCAGCTGAACATGGCCATCAAAGACATGTCATGGGAACCATTCTAGGAATGGTTCTGAGAGAGATACCTTTTAGAGGAATTCATTAAGCGTCGACTCAACGAGTTCAATGCCTTACGACAGGGCGGTCGTACAGTGCCCGAGTACGAGGCTCATTATATGGAGCTACTCCGGTATGCTCTGCACCTTATCACTGAGAAACTTAAGGTCAACGGGTTTGTGTTCGACCTTAATGATAGCATACGTGCAAGGGTCAGGATTTTAATGCCTCAAACCTTGCATGATGCCATCCAGAAGGCCCTCATAGAAGAGGAAGAGCTTATCAGCGGGGGTCAGACCAGGACTCTAGCGAGACCAGTAGTGCAGGTGTCATCTGGAGCACAAAAACATTAGACATCGTCCAGACATATGTTGGGATATCGTGGCTTCCAGAGGGGATCCACTTTCACTACACCTCGGTGACCGACGCCTTAGCAGCGGACACCTTATCGGGGACCACAACATCAGCAGTAATGTCAACTGCAACAACAACAGTTTAGGCATGTTTAGTAGAACCGACTAGGATTCCAGGCTGGTGGGCCATCATCTTCTACTTCGGGTACCAGGACTACTGGGCTTAAGAAGGGGTGTTGTATGTGTGGGGAGTTTCACTACCAGCGCGATTGCCCGGTGGAGAGTTCTAGAGTGTTTAGATCAGCCAGACCCACTACCGTGGGAGATATGGGCAAGGCCCATCTGATTCATGCAATGGTGAATAATTGCCAGGAAGAGCATCAGTCGACTATGCTCGAGATGACAGGTACCGTCGCTGACCAGACCCTTAGTAATTTGATAGATCTTGGTGCTATCGAGAGTTTCATTTCTGGTGCAGTGCTAAAAAGGATTAAGGTAAAGGAAGTCGAATAGGACAAGTTTAGATTCATAGAGATGGCTTCGGGAGCCAAATAGAAGGTTGGAGGAAAGGTTACGGGCTGTATCCTTAACCTGGGAGAGTTTGTCACAAGGGCCAACCTGTACGTCACAATCTTAGGATCTTATGATGTTGTAAATGGTATGGACTGGTTGGAATCGCATGAGGCGATACTCAATTGTAAGACGAAATGGTTGAGCTTGGTCAATGACGAGGGATAGAGACATGTGATTGTAGGATGAAACGAGGGAGTTTCCCTGAGGTTCATCTCTTCCTTACAGCTATGGAAGAGCATGCGCGACGGGTGCAAGCTTTATGTGATCCTTGAGTTAAATGAGAAGGGATTAACAAAAGGTTTAGAACACCTTCCAGTGGTGAGAGAGTTTGCAGATGTATTTCCGGAGGAGTTACCTGGGATGCCGCCGGACAGGGAATTGGAGTTTACCATAGATCTAAAACCAGGGACATAACTGATAGCAAGAATGCCTTATCGAATGTCGACCCTGGAGTTACAAGAGTTAAGAATGCAACTAAAAGAATTGTTGGACCTGGGACTGATATGACCAAGTGTGTCACCATGGGGTGCACATGTTATTTTCATATGAAAGAAGGATGGGTCATGGAGGCTCGGCATTGACTACCGTCAATTGAACAAGGCCACGATCAAGAATCAATATCCCTTGCCAAGGATTGATGATCTGTTCGATCAAATGAAGGGCGCGACGATTTTCTCAAAGATCGATTTGCGATCAGGGTATCACCAGTTACGGATTAAGGAAGATGACATCCCTAAGACTTCCTTTAAGACGAGGTTTGGACATTACAAGTTTACTGTTTTACCGTTTGGACTGACAAACGCCCCAGGGGTATTTATGAGTTTGATGAATGGGGTGTTCCGCGAGTACTTGGACAAGTTCGTCCAAGTATTCATTGACGATATTTTGATTTACTCTTGGACGACGGAGGAGCATGACAAGCACTTGTGATTGGTACTACAGTGTCTGCGAGAGCACAAATTGTATGGGAAGTTGTCCAAATGCTCTTTTTATCAATCGAATATTCACTACTTAGGGCATGTCATCTCCAACGAAGGAATCTCCATGGATCCAGCAAAGGTCGAGGCTATTATGGGATGGCCTGCGTCGGTGAATGTCCTGGAAGTGTGTAGCTTCATGGGTTTAGCAGGATACTATTGACGGTTCGTCGAAGGATTTTCGAAGATAGCAAATCTTATCACAGAGTTGCAGAAGAAGAACAAGAAGTTTGTTTGGACCGAGAAATGCGCGGAAGCATTTCGTAGGCTCAAGGAATTTTTGACAAGAACATCGAAACTAAAGGTCCCTGACATGGACGCGGACTTCTTGGTATGCACTGACGCATCCAAGGAAGGCTTAGGCGTGGTCTTGGTGCAAGATGGACGAGTGATTGCTTACATTTCAAGGAAACTAAGAAGGCATGAGGAGAACTACACGACGCATGATTTGGAGTTGTTAGCCATCGTTTATGCCTTGAAGGTTTGGAGACACTACCTTGTTGGACGAAAATTCGATTTAAAGACTGACCATTTTGGACTACAACACATCTTTACGCAAAGCGACCTGAACGCGTGACAATGGCGTTGGTCAAAATTGCTTAGCGAGTATGACTTCGAGATTACTTACATAAAAGGAACAGTGAACCGAGTGGCGGATGCATTGAGTTGGAGACCACACATCTTTTTGGTGCTGCCTCTTCAGACAAATCTTCATGAAAATATTCTAACTTTACAGTGTGATGATGAATGGTACAAAGAGGTCGAGGGTTTTATCGGACAAAACGCAATGATGGTACCATGATTTGAAGGATTTTCGTTTGATAGTGATGGATTATTGAGGTTTAAAAATCGGATCTACGTATCGCCGAACGATGAGTTGAGGATGTTGATCCTGAGCGAGACTCATAGAGCAGTTTACATGGCTCACTCAGGAGTCACGAAGATGAGGGAATACCTTAAACCCTTATTCTTCTGGAAGGGAATGAAGGTCGACATAATCAACTATGTGGACAGATGTATAGAATGTCAACAGGTAAAGGCTGAACATAGGCACCCAACCAGATTACTACAACCACACGCTATTCCGGAATCAAAATGGGAGGTTATTTCGATGGATTTTATTGTTGGATTTCCACTGACGGCAAGGAGACATGACTCAATTTTTGTAGTAGTAGAAACTCTGATGAAGAGTGCTCACTTTATTCCTATGCGTACGTTGTATCATACACTTGACATAGCTAGAGTTTTCATCAGTGAGATTGTGAGGCTGCATGGCATGCCTAAGAGGATTATATCTGATCGAGGATTGATGTTTACTGGATGATTTTGGACGAGTTTCCAAGAGGCCTTGGGAACCCAACTTAACTTTAGTACTGCGTATCACCCAGAGACTGACAGACAGACCGAACGAATGAACCAAACCTTAGAGGACATGTTGCGCATGTACGTGATGGACCAACAAAAGCGTTGGGAAGAATTCTTGCCACTAGTGGAGTTCGCTTACAACAACAGTTACCAGAGGACCATTAAGATGGCGCCTTTCGAGTTTCTTTACGGGGGACTGTGTCGGATGCCTTTGAGTTGGGATCGGCTTGAGGATAGGGTCCTGGTGGGACCAGAAGCGATCCAAGAAATGTAAGAGAAAATGAAAACAATAAGACAAAGGATTAAAGAAGCGCAGGATTGATAGAAGAGTTATGCCGATGTGCACCGTATCGATCGTAGTTACGAGGTCAGCGATCGAGTCTTATTGCGGGTTAAACCGCATAAAATTTTGATCAAGTTTGGGAAGGGAGCTAAACTCTCTCCTCGGTTCGTGGGACCTTTCGAGATTATGGAGAGAAAGGGGCCCGTGGCCTATCGACTAGCCTTGCCTGATTCTTATAGGCGCATGCATGATGTTTTTCATGTATCTGTTTTGAGACATTATATTAGTGATCCTACACATGTTATTGACATGAGTTCTTTGTAGGTGACGGATGAGGGGGCGCTCACGGCTAAGCCGATCTACATCTTGGATCACCGCGTTCGACAGCTATGACGTCGAACAATAGAACAGGTGAAGGTCCAGTGGGACAATTATAGTTCGCACTCGGTGACCTGGGAGGACGCATATGATATGCGCCAACAATTTCCATTTTTGTTTGATATATAGACATATGATATTGTGATACACTTTATTTCAGCATTTATACTGTGAAAATTCGGTACGAAGTTTATACCAAGAGGGGGTGTATGAAACATCCCGCTCTGGCGCACTGAGCGAACTTATTCTTTGAGGACACTTGCTCGCAAGTGATCTATATTATTATGCTATTAAAACTTTTGATTTTGATTATGAGGCGTTATGGGTTGATGACATGTTGTTTTACTGCATTGACATAGACAGGTGTTATTGACTCTATTTACTGAGTGTGCAGGATTTTGGACCTCAAGGATGCAGAGTCATCGATTGAACCCCTTGGACTCCGGATCGAGTTAGGGAGTGTACCATTGGGGTTCTGATATGGATATGTTCTACTATGATATTAGTATGATATTAGTGCATACTATGATATTAGTGCATATGATTATATTATATGATATGGATATGTTCTGACATGATTTGTTGATGATGCAGGCTGACAATAGCTTGCCGACCAGATTCACATGTGGAGTAAAGGGGTCACGCATGACTACCAGAGATGTTGAGGGAGAGGTGTGGACAACATGCCTGCCATAGCCTACTAGCACTCCCACCGTGGCTCGAACTGTAGGTTAACGTTTACCTAGTTCGAGAGGACCCACGATGTCGTGAGGGCAGACTGCGACAGTCGCTCATGATGATTCTAAGGGGCGCGCAATAAGGAAGGGGACTTATTCCTTAGAGGCCCTTAGTCTCCCATAATTTCACCTAGCGGAGTATTGACTCCAGGGGTTTTTGATGTCTACCAAGTCAGTCAAGAGGTGAGTGGCACCCTTGGAGCATGTAGTGCGTCTGGAAGGGCATGTCACACAAGGGAAACATATTAAGGCAAGTGGCACCCTTGGAGCACCTAGTGCGTCCTGAAGGGCATGTCGCGTTGTTGATGATAGAGGAATGAACCTAGATGGCCTTAGGACGAATAACATGTTAATAAATTTTTAAAACAAATTCCCTAATTAAATGTCACCCTATACGAAAATTTAAGGTTTAAGTCTAAACTATGCTAGTGGTAAAATTTCATCTCTCTATAAAAAAAAAATAACAATAACAATAATAAAAATAAAAACCACATAAATAATAATTATGACCTTCATTAAATCTTGTAACATGAATGGAATAAGAAATTTAATTTATTCATTAAAAAAAAAATCTGTTGGAAAATTTAAAAGAAAAAAAGGAATTAATGGTTTTATTATTTTGATAATTTTAAAATACTAATTAAATGAGAAAAGGGAAAAATGGTTAATTTCCACACCTGCCTTTTTGAGTTCTAATTAAAAAGGGGAAAGAGGGAAAATCTAAAAAATTAGGAAACTAGGAAAAGAGGTAAACATAAAAAGGGAAAAAGAGGAACTTAAGGGAAAAAGCGGAAGGTCAAACTTAGTAAAGCATCTACCATTTAAGAGATTTCTAATTTAAACTGAACTAGCAATTTAATAAAAGAGAAAGTTATTAAAACCTGTAAGAGAATTTGGGGACACCTAGGAGTGATTCTAGGAGTAACTCTAGGTGGGTGAAGGAAATAAAGATAATTAATTAATTAATTAAAGAAGTTAATTTATGGAGGAAGGAAGGGGATGGGTGACACTTGTATGGGAGGAATTTTTAGGAAATTAATTATAAAAACTTTACTAAAAGAGAATTTTTGGAAAGTAAGGAACCACGAAACTCTATATAATGAAGGGAGGTGATGGAGGTTGGATCTTCTTCTGTTTGCATAATGTTACACTGCATAAATATCTACTTGACTGACTTAACTTGTGGGAGTTGGGATACCCATCTCGGTGAGGAGTGGTAGCTCGGCCTTGCGAGGCGAGCTGGGAGCTAGTCGAAATCTCTGGATAGTGAGTGTGTGGCCCCTTTGCGGCTCTGGGGGCTAAGGGGGAAGAAGAGTACCCCTAGCATTGGCTGGGAGGTACCGGTTAAGTCTCGATGCTCGATGAGCGGGAGTTGCACAGAGCGCGCAGGACGTCATTTGGAGCAGGCGATTAGGCAACGAGATGCTCTCTTCATTTTGTATGGTAGAATGTATTAGGACTTATGCTTGGATCTACTTATTTAATGGAAAAGTAAAATGATGTTTTTTTAAAATTGGTGAATGAAACTTTCCTTAGCCTAGCTCGATGGTTGTTGACTCCCATGGCCTTCGTTTTCCCGGATGTCTTGACCACCTTGCTGTGTTGATTGTGACCTTCGTGGTTGTTTAGCCTTTGTCCCTAGCTCACCAGTCCTCGCCTGAGAAGTCGGCCAGGAGCTTGAGCTACGATCGTCGCCTTAGCGTTAAAATACCTATGGATCTCAACGTCCTTCTTTTGTGTGTGAGGATGATGAGAGAAGGATGAACGTGTTAGCCAACTACCCTTGATGTTTGTCCCTGGCTGATTGTGGATTCCACCATCTGGAAACAACCTCTATGTGTGTATTATCTAGTGTCCTAGTAGATTTTCTCTTTGCCTTGACTAATAGAACCCTCGACAATCATTCCATGACCTTTCCCTTTGGATCCTTGCGTTCTCTTACTGTTGTCTGCGTTGTTTGGTATTCTGGCAATGGAAAAACATTTTTTTTATTTGTTATTCCTGTCTGCGTTGTATGGGTATTCTAGCAAGGGAAAAATGATTTGATTCTCTGTCTGCAATTTTTATTTGTATCCTAGAATGGAAAAACATTTTTGTGTTTTTCTTGTCTGCGTTGTTTGGTATTCTGGCAATGGAAAAATGTTTTTTTTTATTTGTTATTCTTGTCTGCGTTGTATGGGTATTCTGGCAATGGAAAATCGATTTGATTCTCTGTTTGCAATTTTTATTTGTATCCTGGACTAGAAAAACATTTTTGTGTTTTTCTTGTCCGCGTTTTTCCCCTTGGTTATTACAGTAATTGCTTATTATTTATGACAAAAAAAACGTAATTCCCTTATGGGGTGTTGTCACAATGATTTGTTTATTATACAATGACAGAAAAGAAAAACGAAATCCCCTTCTGGTGTGATGGCACAACGAATTTCTTGTTATTTAATGACAAGAAAAACAAAATCCCCTTCTGGTATGATGGTACAACAAATTGCTTGTTATTTAATGACAGGAAAAATGAAATCCCCTTTTGGTGTGTCCCTGTACATGTTTTTCCCTTTTAAAATGAGACTGTTATAGCTGATTAATTACCCACGTTTTTTTTCCATTCAAAACGTGGCTGAGATTATGGTTAAATGCTCACGAATTGCCATTCAAAACATGTTATAGATCGTTGTTTAAATGCTCACGTTTTGCCATTCAAAACATGTATGAGGCCATTGTTTAATGCTCACTTTTTTCCATTCAAAACATGTTTGAGACCATTTTTTAATGCTCACGATTTACCATTCAAAACATGTCTGAGACTATTGTTTAATGCTCACGATTTTACCATTCAAAACATGTCTGAGATCGTTGTTTAAATGCTCACGTTTTGTCATTCAAAACCTGTCTGAGACCATTGTTTAATGGCCACAATTATTGCCTTTAAAAGTTGACTTTGATTGCTGTTTAAATACCCACGATTTTGCCTTTAGAATGTTGCCAGAGTTTGCTGTAATTACCCACGATTTTTCCTTTAGAATGTTGCTAGAGCTTGCTGTGATTACCCATGATTTTTGCCTTTAGAATGTTGACTAAGCTTGCTGGAATGACCATGAATTTACCAGAACCATTGCTACAGTTAATTGGCTTGTTAATTGTAATGTTAAATGCTATATTAATTGCCTTACTAAATGCCAGAACAATTGCTACAGTACTGTGAATGGTCAGCAGATTCCTACTTATTGATTAAATGCCGCAGTGAGTTAAATGGTTAAACAATTATGTAAATTGCCTTGTTTTTGCGCTATTAATCGTTATGTTAACCGCCATATAAATTGCCTCGCTACTGTTATATTAATTGTTATGTTAATTAACATGATAATCGCCTTGTTAGTGCTATAATACTTGTTATGAAAATAGTCATGCAAACTACCCTGTTATTGCTCAATTAATTGATTATGTTAATCATTATGTTAAATGCCTTGTTAACTATTGTAATAAATTGTTATGTAACAGATATGTAATTACCTTCTTGATTTTCTACATCAATGTTATTAGCCGACAGTTTCCTCCTCAATGATAATAAACAACTAGTGTGGTTAGTTCAGTCATTATATCTAGACTAATGTTGAGGTTTAACTGTTCATAAGTGCTATAGGTAGCATTCCACTTTAAGAATATTAATGTTGTTATTCAAGTTTATGGTTAATTGGATTTATGGATATCCCCTAATTGGTAACCCAGACTCACTAAATTTGAGTTGTAATTCATGTTAAGTTCGGTGGGTAACTCGTTGACTGATGGAATTTAGACCGGTTAATTGATCTATAATTAACGCCAATTTAAGTCATAGATAACGACCTTTTAGCCTTGATTAATGGTTGTTGTTTAATATTAATTAATGTTTGTACGTGGTTTTGTAAACGTTCAATGTGATTGGTTTTTCTCACTGTAAGGGTTCTAGTTTCTTGTGTAATTAATTTTGGGTTGTTAGGATGATTGTCCTTAGCTTAGTAGGCTTGGTCTGCTTGTGTCGGGCGGGATGTAGACACCTCCTTGTTCCTCAGAAAAATCGCCAGTCCTTAGACCTTAAATGCTAAAAATCGATGGGAACCTGGGCTTGAGCATTGCTTATGTGTCCTGGAGGTCCTAACCATTGCAGGGTAGGACAGGCGGGTAGTCATTCTTATTTTTCATCGGTTGAATGTCGTACATTGATTCCAGGGGCTTGATGTGATTTTATGTTAGGCCGTTATGTTGTTGTTGCGTGATTTGCATGCGTTGTGTCGTCGTTGTGTTGCGATGTTCTGTATAATGTCATTATTACGTTCCTACACACAAAAAAAAAAGAAAAAAAGTTTTAAGGGTGATTTTACCGGTTGTACATCATAGGAGTGGTACCAGATGGGGATGTTACACCTGGTAACTAAAGATCCTCTCCTGCAATCTTATAGAAACTCTTTACAATCTCTGATATTATCCAACTAATCCCAAGCAGTAAAATGTAGCATGGTAATGGAGGGTCGATTTTGACACTTCCAGGCATAGATGCCTTTTTCTTTCTAGGGCAAGAACAATGATACATATTATCTTTAGGAATAGAGATTGGAAAAAAGGAGATGGAAAAAATAAAATGATTTCTCATTCTTGCATTGATTGGTGATTCCTTTCTTTACCTGATCTATTTAGATATGTGAACTCATATGCTTATTTAGAAAATTTATGTGGCCACTTCTTATCAAATTTGTCCATTTTGTCCACTTTCAGACATGCTAACTAACTGTATCTGATTTCATTGAACTATTTTCTATTAGAATATATAATTTCATAATTTGTTTTGGACATGGTTGGGTTTGGTAACTATGTTCTCAATTATAGTTAAATATGGACAATTATGATCAACCATAGTCAACTATGGTCAATCATGATTACTCATAGTCAACTATAATAAACCCTATTCAACTGCAAATTCACTATCATAGACCATAGTCAACCATGATAAACCCTCTTCAACTATAAATTGACTATCATCAACCATAATCAACCCTAATCTACTAATCCTCACGCTCATGGATAGTCATCTAACACAACTACATTATTAAAAGTTGTCAATATGTCAACCACTTTTAATAATTTAATTACGTTAGTAATAAGCCTAAATATAATGTTATACCATTTTTTATATAGTTTTACTTTGACCATCTATAATTATTTTCAAATAATAATAAAAATTTATATGGTTTTACTTTGACTGTTTATACTTATTTTCAATTAATAATAATTTATCAGGAAAATAAAAGTTTTGAAAGAATAATATTTTTTAAGAAAGGTTTATAGGTATACATATCATAGATTTAATATGATCTTGATGATGTGTATTGCATGTAGTCTGAATGTGATCTTAATGATGTGTATTGCATGTAGTACAACCATGTTGAAAGTAATGAGTGGCACTTTATTTCCAATATAATAAGTGGTAAAAATATATTAATTTTATTTTATTTTATCAAAGCATTATTAAACAAGATGAAATTAATTGTGAGATTTTAATTTAGATATAGGAGCTATTGTTCAATTTGGTTGAAGTTTTCATGTTGATTTTAGTTGAGGCATGTTCATATACATATTGTTTCTTATTAAATAAAATTGGTTAAATTAAAATTATATATACTTTAGAGTTAACATTGGTTGATGTTATATAGGTTATTTTAATTTTATTGTATAATCGTATATTGTAAGTAAAAAAGTTGTGAATGTTGATTTTAGTTTGAAATGTTAATTTCTATGTTATTATTGAGAAAACATAGTGTTGTAATTTGAGTAGTACTTATGGTTATATGACTATTGAATGTTGCGTTGTTATTAAATCATAATACTAAGTGTGAAGGTTGTGCTTGTTGGCCACTTCCTAGATGAGATTCAACCTATTACAACCAACAACTACTACCTAACCTGTACCACCTTCTATTGTCAATGCAATAAACTTGTGCATTATCATCCTCCCCTTGATTAGATTTATTTTCTCCAAAATAAGAAATTCTTGCACTCCATTCTCTTTCAAAACCTTAGAATCCTTTCTCCCTACAACTAAACTTACAAAAATATATAAATATATAGAAAAAACAATTAGATGATCCAATTCCACGCTCAAACTAACAAAATATATTTTCACTCCCTTCTAAAAATCCTAATTTAGTTACCTTAAATCCCTACATTGACTACAATTTGTAGGAAACCGATTGCATATTAGAGTATTAAATAGTTATCTTAATATGGTTTAAACATTGCATAAACCCACCATTTTTTTACAACTTCTATAAAACCCACCAAGCACACAAACTATTCAATGGTGAGCTGCTATGTTTCAAAGACACTTTTATGCAATATGTAGATAGATGGGTTTAAATATTGCACATCTTTTAGGATCCTCAATGGTATACCCAAAAGAAAAATTTTGCACCCAACAATGGAGATGGATGGTGGATGACGAACAACATGTCAATCACAAATTATTTTCAAAACATAGTGTTTTAGTTTGAGTAGTACCTGTGGTCATAAATTTTGAATGTCGTGTTATTATAATCATATTAGCAAGTGAAAATGTTTTGCATATTAGTGAGTTCCTAGATGGGATTCATATTATCACTCCCAATGCTTGCTACCTACCCTACACCACCATCTATTATTATCTGAACAAACTCGTGCTCCTTCAGCCTCCCTTTAATTCATTATTCCATCTCCAAAGTGAGAAATTTCCATGCTCCATTCTCCGTGAAAACCTGAGCAATCTTTATCCCTACAACTCAATTTAACGATAAGTAGATAGAAAAATACATAGATAATCTAATTCCAAGTTCAAAGGAAAGAAAAATACATTTTCCTTTCCTTTTCTAAATTCAATTTTGATACCTTAAATCCTTGCATTGTCTATTATTTGCAAGAAACTAGTTATGTATATTGGATAATTGTGTATATTGCAGAGTTGAGCATTGCATAACCTCACCATTTTTGGTATTTTCTATAAAACTCATTGGCCATGCAAAGCAAACTATTCAATAATGATATCCAAAGTATAAATGGAACTTTCGATATCACATGACCCAGTGACATTGGGTCATGTGGGAAACCAAACACCACTCTAATAATTACTTAGATAAATGGGTTTAAAGATCACACATTTCTTAGGATCCTCCGATGGTATACCCAAAATAAAATTTTGCATCCAATTATGAAGATGAGTGGTATATGATGAACAATATGTCAATCGAGTGTGTTTCAATTATCTAAAAACTCATGCTCTCCAAGGAAGTTGACACCTTGGCATCTCCAAGGAAACCAACATCTTTCCTATGAGGTTTCTCCTCCACCCGTTTACACTAACAACTTAGACGACAAGAATTTTTTTGAGATTCCTCAATGCCCTATAGCATACGTACCATGTTGAGACAATAAAAATCCTAATAAAAATAATGTGTGAGAAAACCTTGTCAAAGTGACTCACAAATCAACACCGAGGTAGATGGATTTATATGGATGTTTGAGAGAGGAAAAACATCCTTTGTCTATTGTACAAAAAGTGCCTCACACATAAATGGTGAGGTAGATGGATTTATATGGATGTTTGGGAGAGGAATAACATCCTTGGAAGATTGTACAATTACAAAATTTTGTTATGCGAAAAATCACTATTAAATATGATGAGAAGTTGTTAAAGCATTATAAATTTCAAGAGTATATAGGTTAAGAATTTGATTTGATTTCTAATTATATTGGAGCATAGTACATGTGAATTGTTTTATGAATAATTTAAATGTCGTAATAATATATTCTCAACAACATGCCTAGATTTTTGTGAATTATAATATTATATATATATATGAGCTATTATTAGTCTTTTGTTTACTAACATCATCAGAAGTTCGTGAGAGGCAGGGTCTGAGTAGTTTTTAAGATTTCCCGATTTCGGAAATCGAGTGTGAAAGTAGCTATGTATTTCATGAGAACTACGTCTTTCACTTGAAATACGCACCGTCAACCATAGTTACTAAGTTCGAATTTGATCTGGGATTTAAATTCAATTCGATAGCATACAAATTCAGACTATAAATTCTCAATATACATTTTGAGGCTCATTTTCATCTTCATTTATTTTAAAATTTGAATCACTTTTGATTTGTGATAACTTTGGATAATGTAACAATATTTCATCAAGAGATGTTGCACCCTCCTCCTTTCTCCAAAACTCCTCTTTTTTTAAAAACTTATTTATGTAAGATTTCTCCCATTTCTCTGAGATAACGATTAAGGTTCTAATAATGCTGACTGGTTAGGAAATATATTCATAAATCAATTAGTTATCACCATATTTTAGAAGTGTGAATTCTTTGTGTTATCACATAAAGTTGTCAAGGGCCGCAGGCTGCAGCCATGAGCGCAAAGCAGAGCACTTAGAGCGACTTATTTTAGGCTCGAAATCAATGGTCGAAGCCCAAAATAGATTTGGACCGTTTAATTATCTAGAATTCCATGCGTCATCAGATCCTCATCTCCAGAGGTTTTGGTTAGAGGGAAATGTGGTTTGAGAATTGAAATTCTTGAAGGCCAATTTGCGAAGCAGATCTGAGTCGTTGATTCAAAGAGGGAAGATCCAATCTGTCAATCCAAAGCGCCAGAGCTAAGCCATTAATCATGAAGCCTCATCTCAGATCACAAGATGAACAGTCACACTCCATTGCGGGGTCGGAAGGTGCACACATTTTAAAATTTTAAGGGCGGGCCACAATCAGAATTGTGGTTTTTGGAAAGGGACGTGTGGCAGTTCATGGTGAATTGTGGGGACAAAAGAGGTTTTCTTTAAGATCACCCTTGGTAGTGCCTGCAATCACGTAATTTCATAGGGTCATGGACCTAGGTCACATTTAGGATGGATCGATGGAGAGGATTTGTGCCAAAGGCTGGAAGCACCTCGCTCCACATCACCCCTTCGCATACGCTATCAGACTGCCACATGCAAAGCTCACATTGGTCACAGACAAATACCATTCATTGAATCGAGGCATCAGGATGGACTCGCAGGAGTCATTGGCACCGTCTGAGAATAGTTATGGGTGTTAGGCCCATTCCTAATCCCAATGAAGACAATTATTGAATATTGTGGGAAACAGTTGAGACCTCGCCTCATCCCATAAATGGAAAACGTTGCATAGAGCAACCATGAAGGCACACTTACGATCCAAAAATTTCCTTATGGGCAATTTTTCTTGTAAAGCACATAACTATATTTCCTGGCCTGTGTCTGACATAATGAGGTCTGCACAACCTGATAGAGAGGGCGTCGAATGAAGGATTTGAAGGCAATGATCGAATCACATTCATGGTGGTTGCATCATTTTAGTATATATAGGCAATTTTGATATTTTGTTATGGTGTAATGGTTGAGCTAGGCTCCCTGATATTGTAATATTTTGATTGAGAACAATTGGTTCTCTGGTTATGTATTTGTTTTTGAGACATCTTGGTTAATCTAATTCAACCTTCTTACTCCATATTATTTTCCTCTGTTACTGAGAGAGTTCATGTTTGATTGATTCACATGGATTGTTGTAACCATATTATGATAAATGTTTGATTATAGTACTATTATGATTTCTTTCAGCTTCCTTGAAATTTGAATACAGAGGACCTTGTGTTTAAGTTTTTCCTCCTTAGGCTGCTGGAAAATATGATGTTCATAGCAGGAATCTACAATTTCTCACTGAAGTCTTCCTCCTATTCAACTTTACTCCAACTTACTAACTGGAGTTGATTCCAGACCTCAATTGCTTATGCATGCTAGTCCATATTTCTGAGTCAGGATGTTACTATTATTGATTTTTCTCCATTTGACCACCTAAATCTCATTTACATTTACTGTATAAAATGATGGGTACTTGGATTATCCTTATTACAGTCTGAGGGTGATTCCTAGTGATAACATAAATGGCGCCGTTGTCGGGGACAGATTTGAGCAGATTGAAGAGCTCCCTGGGAAGAACGACATAGATCCAAATCTTGATGGTAGACAAGAGAGGTATACATAAAATTGACTGTAATCATCTACCTAGTGACTCCACATCAGAGACTCCATTGGGGAGGATCCTATTGAAAAAAAGATGAAGGGAATGACTAGGTATCATCTTATGATATTTCTTCGTGAACTTCTGTTGTTCTTTATCAACTCATTTTTTTTCCCTTCACATATAAAGAGGACCATATTTTTCTTTGTTTATTCGGTTGATCACCATCCTTCCTTTATATATCCATCCTTGGAAGAAGCAGACCTGCTTTCTGCCTGTGTTGTAGATGCTGATATTATATCCTCAGCTCACCCTACTCATAAAGATGAGCTTCATATTGAAACCCCTCTTGAACTCAATCACCCTTGCAACCCTGAGGAGGTTGAAACTGATCCACAACCTCCTCAAATATCATCACATCCTGCTGTTACTATTGATCCTTGCCATCAGTGTGATAAGCCTCATATTCAACCCACTAATTTTCAAACTAGAATTAGAGACAAGTTGTTTAAACCTTTAAAGCTTCCATATCATCTTCATCCTTATCCTCTTGATTTCTTTAAGTACTTTCCTCATTTTTCTAGAGAGGATCATGTTACAGATGAGAGGCATGTGGAGGATTTCAAAAAATGTATTGATTAGTTTGAGATAATTTATGAGGATGTTACCATGAAGAAGTTTTCCAAATCCTTGTTAGGTGATGCTAGTGTATGGTTTAAGGGTTTGGGAACTTACTCCATTAGTTCCTGGGTTTAATTATGAAATACATTTTTAAGGTATTGGGGTCAGAACAAGTCATTTGATCAATACCTACATGAGTTCACTACTTTGATAAGGGGAAAAAGGGAAGTTTTGTTTGCTTTTAATCGAAGGTTTCATATCTTGTATTGCAACCTGACCCTAGAAATTAAACCTTATGAGACCGTTTCAATGGTGTATTACATGGTGTCTCAACACTCTGACCTTGTTTTTTTATCTTAGGGAAAGAAAATATACATCTTTATCATAGTTGTTCATGGATGTTGAGGAGGTGGAGGAGAACCTTCGAGCTTGTGGTAGGATTCAAGGTCAGTATCATATCAACTTTGAACATGAGGGGGGTTTTACTTGATGTCCCTATGAATGAAATACTGTGGATGATTTTGTCTTCGAAGCAGGTATCAATGAGCATCCATGTCTTGATGAAAATAATGTGTATGAACAACTGGAAGAAGCAGTTGCTACTATTCCTGAAATGGATATTTTTAATAGTTATATTCTTAATGAAATTACTGTTTTAAAGGTTGATCATAGATGTGAAGGGAAACCCATTTTTGATAAATATTCTAGTGATTATGAACAACAAGCTTATCTTATATTTGATCACTATGAAGATAGTAAGGATGATGCAGAGGTTGGCCTTGTCATAAAAGATTAACCCAAAGTTTTGATCAGGATCAACCCTTAGTTGAGGCACGTGAAGAGATCATTTATTCGCAGCCCGAAATAAATCCACAGTCATCAGTGGATCAATAGCCCCCTACATCCATCCTTCTTCCACTTGTACCTACAGTTCACATTAAGAAGCTATTTGACCCATAGATGCATGTGGCTGTCATTCAATCAAGTGTGCTTGTAGAGGACATCAAGCAAGCTGCCAACAACTTTAAAACAATGAACATAGCCTTTCATAAGTTAATCATGTGTTGCCTTCAGTTTCATGACCTTGTCAATGAGTACATAAAGTTATACTTTTCAAATGCTTTGGAGCATGGAAGATTTATATTTTTATCAACATTTGAAGGTAATATGGGTGATCATAAGAATGAAATTAGCCAACTATCACACTTTCCTTGTTTCTTATGGATCATTTGAGGTGAAGCGAATGATTCAGTGATCAAATAGTTTGAATGGTTATGGTGGAATTTTTCCTTCACCTATCCCATTGTAAAAGTTAGTTAGTTTAGGTTTTGTACATAAATAAGCTCTTTCTGGAGCATGGGTGTTTGTTTTCCTTTTATAAGTAGAATAGTGTACATGTCGACCTTCGACGAAATTTTTTGAGCTCAAATCCATAACCCAATGCATAAGGGGATTGGAGCTGCTTGTTCTTGGCAGCTCGCAGGGAGCATGCCATCCCCTGTGGAGCCAAATGTTATCACATAAAGTTGTCAAGGGCCACAGGATGTAGCCATGAGCTCAAAGAACAACACTCAGAGTGACTCATTCCAGGCCCGAAATCAATGGCCGAAGCCCGAAATAGAACTGGACCGTTTAATTATCCAGAATACCATGTGTCATCAGATCCTCAACTCCAGAGGTTTTTCTTAGAGGGAAATAAGGTTTGAGAATTGAAATTCCTGAAGGCCGATTCACGAAGCAAATCTCAGTTTTTGATTTGAAGAGGGAATATCCGATCCGTCAATCCAAATAACCAGAGATGGGCAGTTGATCAGGAAGCCTCATCTCAGATCACAATATCAACAATCACACTCCATTGTGGGGTTGGAAGGTGCGCACATTTTAAAATTTAAAGGGCGGGTCGCAATTGAAACTGTGGTTTTTGGAAAGGGATGCATGGCGTTTCATGGTGAATTGTGGGGACAAAAGTGGTTTTCTTTCAGACCACCCTTGGTAGCACCCACAATTGCATAATTGCGTAGGGTCATGGCCCTAGGTCACATTGAGGATGGAGCGATGGAGAGGAGCTGCGACAAAGGACGAAAGCACATCACTCCACATCACCCCTGTGCATACGCTATCAAAATACCACCTACAAATCTCGCAGGGGTCAAAGACAAAGACCATTCATGACCTCGAGGCATTAGGATGGACTCGTAGGATTCATTAGCACCGTCTGAGAATAGTTATGCGTGTTAGGCCCAGTCCTAATCCTAATGAAGACAATTTTTGAAGATTGTGGGCAACATTTGAGACCTCTCATCATCCCATAAATGGACAACATTGCAGAGAGAAGCCATGAAGGCAAACTTACGATCTGAAGCTTCTTTATGGGCAATTTTTCCTGTAAAGCACATAACTATGCCTGACCCGCGTCTGACATAATGAGGTCTACACAACTTGATAGAGTGGGCTCCGACTGAAGGATTTGAAGGCAATGATCTAATCACATTCCTGGTGGTTGCAACATTTTAGTATATATAGGAAGTTTTGATATTTTGTTATGGTGGAATGGTTGAGCTAGGCTCCTTGATATTGTAATATTTTGATTGAGAACAACTGGTTCTCTGGTTATGTATTTGTTTTTGAGACATCTTGGTTAATATAAGTCAACCTTCTTACTCCATATTATTTGCCTCTGATACTGAGAGAGTTCATGTTTGATTGATTCACATGCATTGTTGTAACCATATTATTATAAATGTTTGATTATAATACTATTATGATTTCTTTCAGCTTCCTTGAAATTTGAATCCAAGAGGACCTTGTGTTTAATTTTTTCCTCCTTAGGCTACTGGAAAATATGGTGTTCATAGCAGACCTCTACACTTTATCACTGAAGTGCTCCTTCTATTCATCTTTACTCCAACTTACTGACTGAAGTCGATTCCAGACCTAAATTGCTTATGCATGCTAGTCCAGATTTCTGAGTTAGAACGTTATTATTATTGATTTTTCTCCATTTGACGACCTAAAAATCATTTACATTTATTGTATAAACTGATGGGTACTGGTCTTATCCTTATTACAGTCTAAGGGTGATTCCTAGTGCCAACACTTTGTTAATTCAACAAGCTGCATGCCAGGCCTAGCCTGGAAATGCTTTTTGCTCAGCATTGAAAAAAACTACCAAGATAAGAAGTTTCTTAATCTCCTGAAATCTCTCTTCATGCCGAGTTGTCCATAGAAACTTAGTTCCTTTACCTAGTAACTAAAGGTCCTCTCCTGCAATCTTAGAGAAACCCTTTACAATCTCTGATATTATCCAGCTAATCCCAAGCAGTAAAATGTAGCAAGGTAATGGAGGGTCCATTTTGACACTTCCAGGCATAGATGCCTTTTTCTTTCTAGGGAAAGAAAATAGATACATATTATCTTTAGGAATGAGATTGGCATAGAGGAGATGGAAAGAATAAAATGATTCCTCATTCTTGCATTGATTGGTCATTCCTTTCCCTACCTCATCTATTTAGATATGTGAACTCATATGCTTATTTAGAAAATGTATGTGGGCACTTCTTATCAAATTTGTCCATTTTGTCCACTTTCACACATGCTAACTAACTGTATCTAATTTCATTGAGCTATTGTCTATTAGAATATATATATATATATATATATATATATATATATAT
>ML800632.1:64390-94600 GCA_009831015.1 Picea engelmannii
ACTAAGTTCAAATTTGAACTAGGATTTGAATTCGATTCGATAGCATAAATATTTAGACTATAAATTCTCAATATACATTTTGAGGCTCATTTTCATCTTCATTTATTTTAAAATTTGAATCACTTCTGATTTTTGATAACTCTGGATGACGTGACAATGTTTCATCAAGATATGTTGTGCCCTCCTCCTTTCTCCAAAAAGCCTCTTTGTTTTAAAACTTATTTATGTAAGATTTCTCCCATTTCTCACAGATCACGATTAAGGTTCTAATAATGTTGACTGGTTAGGAAATATTTTCATAAATCAATTAGTCATTGCCTTGTTTTAGAAGTGTGAATTCTCTTTTAGTTCAACAAGCTTCATGCTAGGCCTTGCCTGGAAACGCTTTTTTCTCAGCATTGAAAAAAACTACCAAGATAAGAAGTTGCTTAATCTCCTAAAATATCTCGTCATGCCGAGTTGTCCATAGAAACTTAGTTGCTTTACCTGGTAAGTAAATTTCCTCTCCTGCAATATTAAAGAAACCTTTTACAATCTATGATATTATTTAGCTAATCCAAGCAGTAAAATATAGCAAGGTAATGGAGGGTCCAGTTCGACACTTCCGAGCATAGCTGCCTTTTTCTTTCTAGGGAAAGAACAAAGATACATATTATCTTTAGGAATGATATTGGCATAGAGGAGATGGAAAAACTAAAATGATTCCTCATTCTTGCATTGATTGGTCATTCCTTTCTCTACCTCATCTATTTAGATACGTGAACTCATATTCTTATTTAGAAAATGTATGTGGCCACTTCTTATCAAATTTGTCCATTTTGTCCACTTTCACACATGCTAACTAACTGTATCTAATTTCATTGAACTATTTTCCATTAGAATAGATAATTTCATATTTTTTTCTGGACAGGGGTGAATTTGGTAACTATGTTCTCAATTATAGTTAAATATGGACAATTATGATCAACCATAGTCAACTATGGTCAATCATGATTACTCATAGTCAACTATAATAAACCCTCTTCAACTGTAAATTCAATATCATAAACCATATTCAACCATGAGAAACCCTCTTCAACTATAAATTGACCATCATCAACCATAATCAACCCTAATCTACTAATCCTCACGCTCATGGATAGTCAACTAACACAACTACATCATTAAAAGTTGTTAATATGTCAACCACTTTTAATAATGTAATTATGTTAGTAATAAGCCTAAATATAATGTTATACCATTTTCTATATAGTTTTACTTTGACCATCTATAATTATTTTCAAATAATAATAAATATTTGTATGGTTTTACTTTGACTGCTTATAATTATTTTCAATTAATAATAATTTATCGGGAAAAAAAAGTTTTGAAAGAACAATATTTTTTAAGAAAGGTTTATAGGTATACATATCATAGTTTTAATGTGATCTTGATGATGTGTATTGCATGTATTATGAATGTTATCTTAATGATGTGTATTTCATGTACTACAACCATGTTGAAAGTAATGAGTGGCACTTATTTCCAATATAATAAATGGTAAAAATATATTACCTTTAGTTTATTTTATCAAAGAATTAATAAACAAGTGCTTCATGGGAGCATAGCCCCTGCCGAGTTGAATTGGGTATAAATGCATATGGATGGGGAAAAAGTAGCGGGGGAAGATGGAGATTGCAACGCAGATGTGGCAAGCATCATGAAGGATAGGTGGTAACCATGCAAGAAATGACACGTGCCCTTTGTTAAGGTTTAATCTATTATTAGGTTTCTTTTCAATTCACTAGATAACCATAGCATAGATAGGATCACTGAGTTATACACAATCACAAGGGACACATCATTTATCCTAGGAAACCCTCATGGGAGTGAAAACCTAACAAAAAATTCCTTAATATAGATAACCAATACAATGCCAAGACATAACTCAAACAATACAGAAAGTCCTCTCCTAAGAATGTGTGTCTCTCTCTCTTCCTTCTTCTCCAACTATAGCTCCAAACTTGCGCTCTGATGAACAAGTGTGTGAGTGAACAAATGAGGCACTGACCTCTCTTATTTATACAATCTGGCAGGTGCTAAACTGAGGTGTCTTTTCACTAGCAGAGTTGACTTCTCAATATGGGTGGTTATAACCACTTTAATATATTCTAGGGGCTGAATTCTCATTTAGTATATTACAATTAGGGTTTGAACAATCTGCAAAAGGGGATTTGGTCATTTACAATACTCGACATGATAAATCCATAAAAAGGTATTGATCTACTGAATAATACATCAATAATAAATAGAATACTCTTTGTAGTTACATTATTTCAACACTCCCGCTTAACAAGAAGGGTATTCTACAACAACATCATGTGAGAGAGGGAAACATCATCAACAACATCTTGGAACACTAACTGGTGTATCTATAAATCATCGAAAGTTTTTCTCATCATCATCATTCACAGCATGGAGTTGGAGTAGCATCATCATTCTTATTTAGCATGAGGCTAAAGTAACATCATCATCTTCTTTAGCATGCGGCTAAAGTAATATCATCAAGATCTTTAGCATGAGGCTAAAGTAACATCATCATCTTCAACATTGAAGCTGAAATAACATCATCATCATCATCTTCAGCAAGAAGCTAAAGTGACATCATCAACATCACCTTTAGCAAGAAGCTAAAGTGGCATCATCAACATCATCTTTAGCAAGAAGCTAAAGTGGCATCATCAACATCATCTTTAGCAATAAGCTAAAGTGGCATCATAAACATATGTGTCAACATGGATTAGTATAAAACTAATACATCATCATCATCAATAATAACAAAAACACATCACAAAGGCTGGAGCATCATCAACATTAGCAATGGGCTGAGAGTCTTCAACATGAGGCTGGCATCACAACATGAATCTAGCAACACATCATCACAACACGAGGCTGACACATCATCACAGCATGAGGCTGGCATGTCATCATCACGAGGCTGGCATCACACCACTTAAGCTGGCACATCATCAAAGCACGAGGATGGCACATCATAACAACACGAGGCTGGCACATCATCACAACAATTAAGATGGCACATCATCACATCAATTAAGATGGCACATCATCACAACAATTAAGCTGGAACATCATCACAACAATTAAGCTGGCATATCATCACAACAATTAAGCTGGCACATCATCACAACAATTAATATGGCACATCATCACAACAATTAAGCTGGCACATCATCACAACAATTAAGATGGCACATCATCACAACAATTAAGCTGGCACATCAACATGTTGTAGTACTCCGACAGTCCCTAAGGAGCTTCCCAGAAATCATGAGATTCCCTAGGATATAAAATCCTAACGGAGCTACCACATGGTACTCTGATAGACCATCCTTATCGGACCTTCAGGATCTGCCCAGGAATCATAAGATTCCCTAAGATTATAAAAATCCTAATAGAGCTACCACTATTGATCAGGATACGATAGTATCATCAACACTACTCCCCCTTTCGAGGAAGGTCCTTTCGGACTATACCAAGCTTGTCTCAAAAGTATTTAAACTTTACACGAGACAAAGGCTTGGTCTACAACCTACTCATCTGAGCCAACATATTGGAGTTTTATAGCTCCTCTTTGCATCATATCATGGGTGAAGTGATACCGGATCTCTATGTTCTTTGACTCATCATGGAACACATGGTTCTCCATCATTTTTTTACAAATTGGTTATCACATGGAATCACGGTGGATTCCATATCTAGATCAAATAGATTGGTCAAGAACATATGAACCCATATGGCTTCACAACTGGTGGAACATGCAACAATGTATTCCACTTATACCATGCTTGTAGCAATACTAAATTTCTTCCTACTCTTCCATGAGATCATGGCCGACCTCAAACTAAAACAACATCCTGAAGTGCTCTTTCTATCATAAACACTTCCAACTCAATCTAAATCAGTGTAACCACTCAGTCTGAAGTCAAGATCTCTAGTATAGTAGAGACCAAAATTCAACGTACCCTTAAGGTATCTCATCATATGTTTTGCAACAACAATTTGAACACTTCTGGGTTCTACTGGATATTGACTCAAGGAAAAACATATATCTAACCTGGTATTCATTAGATACATCACTGAACCATTAATCTATCTGAACAAAGTAGCATCAACCAATTCCGACGAGGTATCTACCAGGAGCTTCAACTTCGTTTCCATGGGTGTGTACATGGATTTTCATTTCAACATGTCAACCCTTTTCAATTTTAACTGCATACTTCCCTTGGTTAAGGAATATCTTCTCTATGCTTTGCCAAACTTCAAGACCTAAGAGATAATGCCTTTAGGTCTTCCATCAAACTCTGTGGTGAGATTATTATGCAATCTATGATGATATTTTCTTCATATTGTCAAGAATACATCATCTACATATAGTAGTAACATCATTGGCTTGTCATTCATAACCTTGAGATAAAGGTTAGAATCAAATTTACACTTGGTAAATCCAAAGCTCTTCAAGAAACTATAAATTATGACATATCAAGCTCTAGGAGCTTGCTTCAATATGTAAAGATCCTTATTCAACTGGAAGACATGAGTCTTTCTATCTTCAATCTTCAAATCATTTTTTCTCATTACATTGTACCAATCTGCACAATCATGTGCTAGCTCTATGTGCTTTTTGCAAAGCACTATCTGTCTCATTGATTGAGAGTATGTCTTCTCCTCTTTATACAACTGTTCCTTTTGGAACTGGAAATCTGCACCTGCACCTGCACCTGCTCTAAAGCCGAGAATGGTTGCTCCATTCTCACTATGACTACTAAAATCTGGGAGTAATTCCTCTACTCCATCATGGAAACAACTTCATATGAAATTGAGAGTGGCTCAATAACTGATACTGAAGCTAGCTCTTCTTATTTCATGGAGGTAACTTTATCTTTCATTGTAGTCATGTATCCATGACCCAACTAATGTAATACAACCACTTCCACTTGATTTTAAATATGGGGATTTCTCCCCCTGCATCTCATACTATATATGAATAATAGTTGTTCTGGTTGTCTTCATAAATACTGGAACTATTTATTCAATAACTGGAGTAAGTGTCTCGTCATAGTCTTCTCCCTCTTGCTAGGAGAATCCTCTTAGACACACATCAATCTTTGTACATATACAACATTCTTGATTTGTATAGATCAATCTTGGAAGTCAATACCGACTTCTCCTATAGTCTCATGGAAGAATCCACATCCTAGTGTTTCTGACTGTCTTCCTTCTTTTTCACTGAAACAAGGGAATGTTCCAGGAGATTTAATGTCTTATAGGAGTCTCTGAAGTTATGATCTAGTCTTCTCATGTCATCTGTATCCCAATCCTAGAAGTTGTCTCTCCATATGATTCTTTCTGAGATTGGGCTTATCCTTGATTTCTTCTAAGTCTACAAGGAATTCATCATCTCTTTACATGGTATACTTGGTGTTTAATACCAAGTCTAAATGTGAAAGGCTGAGTCAGGCTTCAAATGAGTTCTTCTTTTAGTCAAGGTGGCTTCATTAACCTTTGAACAATTCTTCTATGAGTTCTTGTTCTAATGTTCGATCATCTTTAGAGCCTTCTGCTCCTTACAATCAATCTTCATATGAGATACTTTGAATCTCAAAAGATACCTTCTTCTTCATCTTCTTTGGTACATGAATGTATATGGTCATGTATGTAGTCTGCTTCATATCTCATCTAATATGTTTCCTTCTGCAACCTTCACTATATCTTCCTCAAGGTTATCACCTATAACCTAAACAAGGTCAACAAAACAACAAGCAAGAATAATACTCTTTTGATAATAGTAGATAAAAAAAATACACGAATAATCATCGCAGTAGCTCCTTTAGAGCTATCACTTGTGACCTATATATATATAAACATTTTCTTATTATAAACATGTGCGAAGGTGATAGAGACGGGAAAGAGAAAGCAAGGAATGGCCAAGAATGAAAAGCGGTCGGATAGGCTTCAAAATAGGTTTACAGGAGATAATGAGAAGAGGTGAGTTTCCAACGATGAAATTGCACGAGTCAGAAGTTTTGACTGCAAAACGCGTAAAACAGAAGAGGGCATGATGGTGCATTTCAACGAATGATTTGTATATTTGTGGAATTGTGGGAAAGTGTCTAAGTGTGGAATAGGGAAATGATCAATCAGGCTTGTTTTCAGAATTAGGGTTTTAAGATTTCATGAACATTCCAACCCGAGGTCCTGCGAATGACATTCCATGGTGTTTGAAATCAATACTCGGAAAGGATAATATAACCTTCCATAAATCTTGGTTTAATGCGTATTGATGGGAGATCTCTATAAATCTTGGTTTCTTTCTGAATGGTAGAACCTAACGACTAAATTTAGTTCTTTTTTTATAAATAAGACTCTTTTATTATAAACAAGTGCAAATAAGGAATGACCAAATATGAAAAGTGGTCGCATAGTTTTCAAAATACAGGGAATTCACAGTAGAGGTGAGGGCGAGCGGTCAGATTGTATGTATCGGAAATTTTAAATGCAAAATGTGTAAAAGGGAAGAGTGCAAGAAAGGAATGGCGAAGAATGAAAAGCGGTCAGATGAGTTTCAAAATAGGGTTAAAGGGGATTTCTAGTAGAGGTGAAGGCCCACGTTCAAATTGTATGTATCAGATTTTTTGACTGCAAAATGCGTAAAAGGGAAGACTGTATGGTGGGGCAGCCCAGCGGCTGGTTTGTATATTTGTGGAATTGCAGGTGTTGTTTGCATGTCACGGAACAATGGAAGGGAAATATTTAGTCCGCCTGTCCAGGAAATGGCAATGAAAAAAGTGGCCAAGTATGGAATAGGGAAACAGTCGGTCGGACTTGGTTGGAAAGAAGTGCAGAGGTGGTGGGCATAGGAAACAATGATTAGGAATTGGATATTTCATGAACCCACCAATTTGACGATATGGGAAAGAGATTCAGACAAATGGCAAAGTATGGAAAGTGAACGGATGGGCTTCAAAAATGGGGTGACAATTGTTGCACAGGAGACGTGAGGACCCGACGGTCAAACTGTAGCTCTCGAAACTTCTGAGTGCAAACTGTGTAACGGGGAAGAGAGTATGATGTGATAGTCCGATTGTAAATTTGTATATCATGGAAGTGTGATTTCTCTTTGGAGGTAACAAAACAATGGAAGTAAGTACAAAAAGTGTGTACAATACGAAATGGGGAAGCAGTCGGTCGGGCTGGTGATATAAAAGTAAGTGAAATATGAAGACGTGAATCTGCCTACTTTTGCACCTAGAAATTTTCTGAAAAACGTGTAATACATACTAAATATGTACTTCTATAAAGTATGGACATGAGATTTTCTAGAGCATGTACAATTTTTGGATCGCGGGTTCTTGGGCTGGCAGGCTCAAAATTGGGCCTCTATTGTTTCGTGCCTTACAGATAACACCAAAAATTCCGCGATATACAAATTGACAAGCGGATTTGCAAGCTGGTTGGCTCAACATTGCACTTCTATTATTCCATGTCTTCCAAAAAACTATCGGATTTCTGCGATATACAAATTGACAGATGAACTCTAGGGCTGGTGGGCTCAGGATTGCGATTGTTTACGGATGGCGATCCCTATCAACTATTTAACATTATCTAAAAACATTATCTTCAATACTAAATTATTAATATTAAATATTGATATTGTACAATTTAATTAGACAAAAAAATTTGTACAATATGAAACGGGGAAGTGATTGGTCGAGCTGGTGATATAAAAGTAAATGAAATCTGAAGACGTTAATCCACCAACTTCCGCACCTAGAAATTTTCCTAAAAACGAGTAATACATACTAAATATGTACCTTTATAAAGTATGTACATGAGATTTTATAGAGCATGTACGGATCCCGCATTCCATACTTGGCCACTTTTTGGATAGCGGGTTCTCGGGTCGACGGGATAAAAAATGGGCCTCTATTGCTCCGTGTCCTACAAATAGCACCCAGAGTTTTGTGATATACAAATTGTCAGGTGGACTTGAGGTATGGCTGGCTCAACATTGCACTTATATTGTTCAATGTCCTCCAAGCAACACTCAAAGTTATGCGATATACAAATTGACAGATAGACTTCAGGGCTGGTGGGCTGAGGATTGCGATTGTTTACGGATGGTAATCCCTATCATCTATCTAACACTATCTAAAAACATTATTTTCAGTACTAAATTATTAATATTAAATATTGATGTTGTACAATTTAATTAGACAAAAAAGTTTGTACAATATGAAATGGGGAAGCAGTTGGTCGGGCTGGTGATATAAAAGTAAATGAAATCTGAAGACATGAATCCTCCATCTTCCGCACCTAGAAATATTCCAAAAAATGAGTAATACATACTAAATATGTACCTTTATAAAATATGGACATGATATTTTATAGAGCATGTATGGATCTCGTATTCCATACTTGGCCACTTTTTTGGATCATGGGTTCTCGGGCTGGTGGGCTAAAAAATGGGCCTCTATTGCTCCGTGTCCTAGAAATAATACCCAAATTTCCGCGATATACAAATTGACAAGCAAACCTGCGGGCTTGTTGGCTCAACATTTCACTTCTATTGTTCCATGTCCTCCAAACAACACTCGGAGTTCTGCGATATACAAATTGACAGACGGACTCTAGGGCTGGTAGGCTCAAGATTGCAATTTTTTATGGATGGTGATCCTTATCAACTATATAACATTATCTAAAAACATCCTTTTCAATACTAAATTATTAATATTAAATATTGATATTGTACAATTTAATTACATAAAATTATTAAAGGATTTTAAATATGGGTGTAAGTGTGTTCTTGACACATTCTTCCATGACTGTAACATATTAACTTAATTATTAAACTTCTTTCATTATGGGTTGTTAGCATTAAAGCTTAATAATTGCAGGTCTAGAAACAATAATGACGATTTTGCTGCAACATTGTAATTTGGTATTGCTATGTTCTATCTGCATTGCAAATAGAATTAAACGTTGGTTTGAAATTGTGTGTAATCCATTTTTTGTTTGCATAAAATCCTAGTGGGTCGACACAGTACATTGTCATATAATTGTTAGATTCTCCATATTAGAACAAATTACCTAAGAAAATACAATATCGTAGAAATACAAGACTACCGAACCATGCCAATGAGAAGAGGTGTTAAATCCAGAAAAGAAGTAACAATGAAGACTCCAAGGAAAATTTGTTTAATAGAAAATCCATTAAAAAAAAAAAAAACACCGAGTAGTGTACATCTATCCTTAGAAATTGGACCCAATTCTTTGGGCCAAACTATTGAACGTATCTGCCAAAAACATAGGCACGAGATCCACAGTATGCAGGAGCCATCGAGATTCTCTTCAACATGCATACAAAACAGATTACCATGCCTTTTTTTTTAGGAAATCCTTGCAGTTTTCTCCTTGATGGATCATCGTGTGGTAAAATTGATAGTTCTCAAAAGATTCCCATGAGGAAGAAGACAAAAAAATTTGCAAGGAAAATGGAATAGCCCTTAATTGAAAGTTAGGACACATCAAGAAACTGCCTCTCCACAATCATAAAACTTTAGGGACACAGGTTGCACGTGGAATTCTAGGGGCCCAAATTAGTCCATTCTGGGTGGAAGGAGATGACTAGTAGAAATATGCCTTACACCAGTGGGAGTTCTGGTCCTCATTCCCGAATACGTTAATTGTATATCCAGAGAACATGACAATAGTCCTACAATTGAATATTTTTATTGGCTTGAAATATATCTCTGGGAGCATCAACATATCATTTCCTTACAGTGAAATTCTTCCACCCAGAATGAACTAATTTGGACCTCTGGAATTCCTACTTTTGGGCTACAAAGTGGCTATTGTGTTCAACGTCGGTTTCTTTTCTGAAAATCCTTCTTTTGGTGTTGTTAGGACCACCATCACTGAGCCAGGAATTTCCTCCCATTGTGGTTGATTTCAATTTAGGTGCAGGAATGGGAACAATCTCTGCATTTCCATCATCCATTTCTGTATTATCGCCCATTAGAGGATATTCTTCCAGCTTAGAATCCATGACATCAACCTTTGCACCAACCATCAATGCAACTGGGCAGGTTCTCTGAGCAGACAGTGTTGCCTTGGAATTCTTTGTCTTGAAATATATTTCTCGGTGTACCAAGGTACCATCTCCTTTTCTTCTCCTGGGTGGAGGGAGATGAGTAGTAAGAATATGCCCTGGAATACTGGAACCTATGGTCATCATTCCCAAATGTGTTTACTATATCTGGACATAACTACTACCACAAGTTAATGAGAATTTTTGTTTGCTCCAAACGATGTTTGAAATGAAAATTGGTGAGGGATAATATAACCCTCCACAAACCATGGTTGAATGCGTATCAATGGAATATCTCCTTGAGCCTTTCGCTGATCAGTAACAATCTCTAGGGTTTATGCATAATGAGTTGTTATCATTAAATCTCACTAATTGCATATTTAGAAAAAAGTGCGAAGGTGGCAGTGATGAAGAAGAGTGATTAAGAGTTGGAGATTTCTTAAAGGCGCCAACCGACCAGTGCACGAAAGAGATTGCATCATGTTTGAAATGAATACTTAGAAAGGTTAGCACTCTTCTCTGCAAATCTTGGTTTAATTCGTAGTAATGACAAATCTTCTCTGACCTTCCAGACATTAATGAAAATATTAACAGTTCCTAAAGGATGAACTACTAGCATTGAATCTTAATAATTGCATATCTGGAAATAAGTATGAAGGTAGTGGTGATGGCGAAGAGCGACCAAGCATTGTACATTTCGTCCACCCGCCAACCCGCGAAATAGATTCCAAGAAATTCCCAAGTATGGAAAGCGCTCGAGCGGGTTACAAAACAAAGGGTCAGAATATATATCTAGGAGACGTGAGGGGATGATGGTCATATTTCATCTTAGTGACATATATCGGCCGTCAATTTGTATATCGCGAAATTTTGGGTGTTGTTTGTGCATAGGGGAACAATGGAAGTGGAATGTTGAGAGGGAAATTTGTATATTGCTGAACTTTGGGTGTTGTATATAAAGGCATGAGACATTAAAAAAAAGGACCAAGTAAACAGAAAGAGAAAGCATACAATATGAAGGGGAATTTGTTTGCTACTTTGTAAATTGTGGAAGTCCGGGTGCTATTTGCAGGCGACAAAACAATGGAAGCACAATGTGGAACACACCTATGCGCAAACCCACGATTCAAAAATTTTGTTCAATATGAAATGGGGAAGCGGTTGGTCGGGCTGGTGATATAAAAGTAACAATGGAAATCTAAAGACGTGAATCTGCCAAATCCCGCACCTAGACATTTTTTGAAAAATGAGTAAGTAAAGAACGGGAAAGCAGAGGGCAAAAGAGAAACCGGATGGCAATTTTCGGAAGCGAGAATTGTTGTAAGAAAACACCGTTGATGGTCCTAACAATAACTATGGAGTGAATTAAACTTGTTAACAAGTTCTTCAATCAAGGAATAGATACAATGAGCGATGTTTATAGTTTCCAGGATCTGTTTGTATAAGAGAAGCGTCGAAAAGTTACAAGAAAATCAATTCTTGGATGTTGAAGTAAAGTTTTTGTATTGTTAGATTCACCGCAAGTATAACAATGATGAATTTGAATTTTAATGTCCTCTCGTTGATATGATTTTTCCATTAGACTTTACATAGTATATATTCTTTTATTTCAATTTGTTTGCCAATTTTTAGATCGCGGAAGTCAGGGTGCTGTTTGCAGGCGACAGAACAATGGAAACGCAATATTGAACCTGCCTATCTGGTAACTCACCTATTCGAAAAACCACGAGCCAAAACGTTTGTACAATATGAAATGGGTAAGTGGTTAGTCAGGATGGTGAAATAAAAGTAAGTGAAATCTGAAGACATGAATCCGCCAACTTCCACACCTAGAAATTTTCTGAAAAATGAGTAATACATAATAAATATGTACTATAAAGTATGGACACGAGATTTTATAGAGAATGTACGGATCCCACATTCCATACTTAGCTACTTTTTGGATCGCAGGTTCTCGGGCTGGTGGGCTCAAAATTGGGCCTCTATTGTTCCATGCCCTACAAAGAGCATCCAAAATTCCGCGATATACAAATTGACAAGAAGACTTGTGGGTTGGTTGGCTCAACATTGCACTTCTATTGTTTTGTGTCCTCCAAACAACACTCGGAGTTCCGCGATATACAAATTGATAGATAGACTCCAGGGCTGTCGGGCTCAAGATTGCGATTGTTTACGGATGATGATCCATATTAACTATATAACATTATCTAAAAACATTGTTTTCAATACTAAATTATTAATATTAAATATTGATATTGTACAATTTAATTAGATTTTTTTATTTTTGTGCAATATGAAATGGGGAAGCGATCAGTCGGGTTGGTGATATAAAAGTAAGTGAAATCTGAAGACATTGTTGGAACACATATATATTTATAAAACTTTAGACTTTAATAAATTTCATTCTCGTTTAAATAAAAACAACGCATGCTTAATTATCACCATTGATGAAGTCTCCCATTTAATCAAATGATCCTAATCTCTTAAGAATTATGGAGCCGCCTACTCGTTAATGAGTCAAATAACTAAAATACTACATTCGATAAATCAGGTTTCGAAGTTTCACAATGCAGGCTTTTCAACATACAACAAGTCCAAAGTCCCGATAGCCGAAATCACGAAATCGTCTTAATCTCTAAACTAGATTAATTAATTATTAAAAATGATTAACGACTAATTAATCATGTTGCGATTTCACGTTTCGGGGATCCTACATGCAACAACTATCAAATCCCAGATATCCGAAATCGCGAAACCGTCTTAAGTTTTAAACAGATTAATTAATTATTAAAAATGATTAAGGGTTAATTAATCATATCTCGATTTTGCGTTTCAGAGATTCTGCCTTGAAAGACTTTCAAAGTCCCGATAGTCGAAATTGCAAAACTGTCTTAGGTTGATCACATTTATTTAAATGGGTTAAACATGATTAAATTTAATTAATCAAATCATGATTTCATGTTTCAGGGATTATACCTTGAAATGTCATAGAATATCTTGATATCTGAAGTCGCGAAATTTTCTTAACAATAAGTATGATTAATTGACGCATTAACGATGATTATCACATAATTAATCCTTTGCTAAATAATGACTCAGATAAATTCAAATTTCATCTGTGATTTTCCCAAAAATTAATGACATTAATAGTTGATTTACGACAATCATTCCAAGTAAGATCCTAGACCACCACCAAAATCTTATTCATTAAGGAAAAGTAAATGCTTCGTCAGTACAAGTATTGGCAAATCGACGCAATTAAAGGAAAAGGATATTGAATTTCAAATTTCATTGTGTGTTTTCACTAAGCAGTAGGTTTTCAAGGTAATAAACATTGTGCATTTCCCGTGACAGATATCAGAGCTCTAAGACCTGATACCATGGCTCCTCTAAAAGCAGCTAAAGCACTTGGTGAAGGATCGAGCCAAAACACAGATATCCTCTCCAACACCTCGCCCAGAAACATAGATGTCGTTAAATCCTAGACGCAAGTGTTCAATATTCTACAGTATGAATTGGTCAATTTCCCGAATGAATCAGGTGATGATGAGACAGAGGGCCTAGATACCAAATACAAAATCGTTGCCCAGTCAGAGCTACATAAGATAGCGACGAGGCCTAGGCTCTTTCCCTACAATGATATGATCGGTTGGGAGTTAGATAATGTGGATATGCATACTAGAACCATTTTCAATTCAAAAAAGGTCCTAGTTGGGTCTTCCAGGCCAGAACATCTACAGGTGATGTACAAATTGTCTCCCGTATCCAATTTCGTTTACAATTCCAGTTTCCTAGTAGACTTTAACAAGAAGGAATGTGACCAATACAGAAAAAACCTTCCCAATTTAATTAAAGACTGGTACTCTCACCCTGAGAAGTTCATAGCTAATTCCCATGGTATATACCAAGTTTCCAAACCATAACCTCACATAATGTACATAGCAATGATGATGTGTAGACTTTAAGGGAAGGGAAACATAACACATTTCTTTTTACCATGGGTGCCAATTATGCACACAGTAGTAGAGGGATATTATTTTGATTGGGCCAAGATATTTTTAGACATTTTGGTTCAAGAGATTGCAAGATATCAGTCACTAAGAGCCAAGGGGAAACCGACCCATTTTTTCATGTTGGCTTATATTATGGGCGTCGTTTGTTTTATGACGCCTTTTCCACTGATGGGCTGGAGTTGGACTCCAAGTAGTGCTGAAATCATACATACTTATCATTCGAAGCTTTGGGAAGACAAGGAAAAATATTTCTTTTATGAAACCTGCAACTGGGTGGTGGTGCCAATGCACACTGCTATATATGGTTGCCCACCTACCAGGATTTCCAATAAAATTGTGACTAATCTGGGCAAGATGGCAGACTGGTACATTGAGGAGCATTTCTCCTATATTAGGGTTTTTGGCTATTCGGTTCCTCCACATGCTCTGCCTCTATTTTTAACAGATCGCTTGGTGTGTTGCGAAGTACCACATCAGACTGTACATGGGGGAATTAGCAAGGAGATGAAAGAAGTACAAAAGAAGGAATGGCCTATTTTTCCCGTGCAAATTGGTACATTTTCTCTGCTGGACTTTGACCATTCGAAAGTAGAATACACAACCCTAAAAGAAATCAAGTTGGTCTATATTGAATTTAAGAATCATGATCCAAAAATGATCGTAGGTAACTGCATGGAAAGATGCAATCTGAAAAGATATGAAAATGAAGAGTCTCCTTAGGATGAAATATTCCGAGGAGAGAGGTCCTATCAAGAGGTTCTGGATCGAATTCAAGTTATGACACCAGATAAAATGGCCGAGTTTTATAATTTCCAGAAGCATCAAAGAAATAGCCTCCCCAAAGTTTTGCAAGGGGAAACCTCGACACCCACAACCACACAACAAACAGAGACCCAAGGGTTATAAACATGGAGCTCTAGTGGATAGGATGCCGAAGAAAATTTGGAGGAAATTGAGGTCTTGATAGAGAGGGTAGAAGAAAAGACACAATCCACACAGGGTAAACGAACAACTAACACAGCCTGGAAGCAACCATCCACAAAGATAGGAAGTCCTATCCAATCTGTCACACCTCTATAGTTCAATAGAGGGATCCCGATGACTGAAGTTGTATTCATAGGAGACCTTACACCTATTTCAGCAGAAGAGATACCTCCTTCAGAATTATTCTTTAGTAAGAAAATAAAGGCGATAGTAAGAAGAGAAACACACCAAAGGGATGGTACGACGTTCAAGAATCACATGATGCTATTAGATGGACATGCCCTATAAGAAGAAGACTTCGCTACAGAGGTCGTAGGCTCACTGGGAGATTTTGCGACAGTAAGCCAGTTTTTAGTGAGCAACCTGAAGGATAAGTTGAAGCAGAAAGATATGCTGATAGGCCAATTGCAAAATCAAATGAAAATGGTGGAATAGAATGTCAGGAATGAGATCGACAAGGAAGTCCAATAGCTCAAATCTAGTCTTGATGAGATGCAAAAAAAGTCACAGACAAGCAATGAATTAGTCAGACAACTGCAAGAGAAGGTGAGCTTAATTGAAAAAGCAGTAGTAGATATATCAGCTTTCCAGCAGTAGTAGATATATCAACGAATCATTTTCAATAAGGTGGAAGCTATCCAAAATCATTTTCGTGTGGTAAATCAATCCTTACATAACATTGGTTTAAGAGAGTGAGAATCTATTGCTGCTCGGGCCACTTTCCAAGAAACAGTTGTGTCCTCAACTATAGAAGGAGTGCCTATGGTTTCTAGGTTGTCTGTTTCAGAACAAGCCAAAGGATATATAATACTCAAGACCTCGGAAGCCAACATAGCCGAAGGTAAAAAGATGGCTAAAGAATTCAAAGAGGCTTGTGAATAATCTTTTCAATTACTCAACAAAGAGTCATTAGGCCTCAGAAAAGATGATAGCTCTGAAATACTGGGACAAGTTGATATATCCAAGCATCAACTTAATATCAAGACAAACATGGAAGAGGCTTACGCTGAAATCTTGCTATTAAAATATATTGATATTACTCAGATAAATAGATGGTTGGTGAAGCCTAATATGCAACTACAATCTATAATTTCAGAGGACAAGATAATGGAATATAGATTGTCTAAATTAGAAAAGAAATATGTTTTTGAAGAAAATGACTTAATAGAACCCTCCAGGCTGGTGGCACAATTTGTGAGCAAATGTGTTGAATGTGTCAAGCAAGGAAAGGGAAGCACCTCCGAGAACCAATGAGGTAGTCTGTACACATCATATGTACAGATCATGATTAGAGATTATCTATTTCTAAGCTGGACAATAGGAAAGAAAAACTCCTCTGCCATCATGACGAAAATACAAAAGAGAAAGTGAAGCACTTCAGATTTCACTTTTTGTAATCTTTACTATTTTAGAAATAAGGCGAATTCCAACCATTTAGGGTTGATAACCTTTTGTATAAATACTTATTTGGAAGAATGAACAAAGGCTTCTTCTTGCTGTATTGTAACTAAGAAAATTCATCCTTTGTGAGTATTAATACAAGTGAAGACATGGATTCCAAATTTTGTGCATTTTGAGTTATGTTCCCTTCTAGTATTTCATATTTCCAGTTTTCTTTATGTTACTCCTCGATAAGTGAATGAATTCAATTTAGTACAAAATCTATTGTGATCATATTTCATTTAATTATCTTATAAGAAAACATTTTTTCCTTTGTATTTGCTATCAACAAATACAAGACCTGCAAGCGACTTGGATCACTATATCATATATCCTTTCAGGGGTACATTTCACTCTTTCTTCTACTATAAACAAGGTCAGATTCTCCTGTCATTGATTCCTTATCTTGTTTAACAGTTTTGTAATTTTCTCCATCACCACTCAATTTGATTAATTGACTCAGATGAGGAAATACGACCTCTGTTCTGTTCAAATATTAATTTCATTTGAGGATTTAAATTCTTGCATAACTACTGGAAGAAAAATCACTCTTAAAACAAATCATTCCTTAATTCCTAATGCCTGACATTATGCTTTGAGCCTTAAGTTTAATCTCAGGAACAACATATTTTTGGTGTCGTTGCCGGGGACGGAGAAACGAAGTTATGTTTCCCTGGGAGAATGACATTGTAAGTTTCTCTCTTTGATAGTGAACAAATATAGAATACAATATTAAGGCTAATTTTAATTTTCACCTGACGAATCCACCACTAATAGGCTGACATCCAGTCAAAGGAATACTAGAAAAAACGCTGATGATAAGCAGAGCATGCCTATATCCAACCCTAAAAAAAAATTGAAACCAAGGGGATACCTTAAGAAGACCACTACTTCCACAGGTAAGGTTTATCAACCCAAACCCACATAATCTAGTGCTAAGGTTCCACCCGAACAGTTAACTCCGCAAGAAGGTTCCACCCAAATCCATTTCAGAGAAATATTGACTGAAAGAGTTGAAGTCGAAAGCATAAGCCCTGAGTTGGTTTTACTTGAGATAGATATTGAAACCGATTCAGTTGCCTCCTTTACTAATAAAGTAAAAAGAACCATCTCTATATCTTCTTTGATTGATATTCCATCAGTCCCTGAAATTAAGTTTCCATCTTCCCAAAGTTTCGAAGAATATATCTTACACTCCGATTCGAATCTTGTTGGATCTCCCGTTTATATATCCTGCAAATCCTAAGAGCCTAGTCCTCATCTCTCTTTTCCCCCATTTTTCAATTTTCTGTTTCCCGACGATCATTTACTAGAACCCCTTTCTCTTCATCCCGAAGTAGCCGAAAGTTCACTACACATATTTGAAAATCCTCTCTATAATCTCCAAGTTTCATCCCCTAGATTATCAATGGCTGCTGCTAGAGGAGGTGGTTCCGGAGGCGGCGGAGGTGGAGGAGGATTGGGTGTTGGAGGGGGAGGAGGAGGCTATCAAGGACCACCCCCACCTCCTAGAATTTTTGCTAAAGTAGTTGCTAGGCATGCTCCTTTAGTCCTCCCAGTTTCCCTCCACGATTTACCCGAAAAGTATATGAAAAACCTGCCAAAGTTCACAGGAGAGGGAGACTTAAATACTACTGAACACATAATTTTTTTTGATAAATTTGCTGATATCATTGGCCTTGAGCACGAGGATGTTTATTGAAGGATCCTATTTCAAAATTTCGAAGGATAGGTGAGAACCTGGTTCCAAGGGCTACCAACAAGTTTTATAAGAACATACGATGAGTTGGAAAATGCATTTCTCAGACAATGGGGAGAGAGGAAAGATCACGTTTATTATTTAACCGAGTTCAGAGCTTTAAGAAAGAAAAATTTAGAAATAGTTCTCAAATTCACTCAGAGATTTAATAAATTGTATAACAAAATTCCAGCTGAGGTTAAACCTTCCCAACCTGCAGTAAAGGTGACTTTCGCTGGGGCTTTCGAGCCTAACTTTGCCTTACTTTTGAGGGAAAGGAGATCTCCAGACCTCACAAGAATGCAAGATGATGCTATAGAAATCAAATCAAATATGATGGCATCGAAAAAATTGAAAGCTAAAGATGAAACAAGAAATAAAGAAACCAGATGATTCAGAGAACAAGCATGACCTTCCGGATCTGGGAGGTCTGTGGAAGACAAAATGGATGACATGGAAAAAATAATTAAAGAATTATCAAACAAAATATCGAGGATGGAACTGGACCAATATAAAACAGATCAGTTCGCTAGAAAATATTTCAGAAGAAATCCTAACCCCCAAATGCAACAAAGACAGATAAAAAATGAAGATCAAAAGATTCAGACCCCCTTTAAAAACTAAAATTTTATAGGAGGAGATGACATGTGAATCTTTGAGGAGTTAGAGGAAGACATGAATAATATTAGCGATGATGATCAAGAACCTCATATGACGAGGCAAGACTATGAAAGGTCTTTAGGCGTAGAATACATGTTTAATGATGATAGCATAAATATTACAAAATATTCTGCTTATCAAGGAATCACCGACAATATAATGTCCGAGCTTCAACATAAATATAATTTAAGGCCTAGGGATAGAAATTTCACAAATTCCCAACAGAAGAAGATCTTGACGAGAAGTAAAGTGAGTGAGGCAACTCAATCAAGAGTTGAAACACAGACTGCCTAGACAAAAGGAGTTGAAACATAGAATGCCAAGACAAAAGCAATGGAAATTCTGACTGTCAAAACAAAGACAACCGAAATGAAAGAAACACAAACTAATAAAATAGAAAAGAGGGAGATAGTGATCCCAACCAGAGAAGCCGAAAAGACAACGAGGATTTTTAATCTAGAAAATGAGATTAATAAAATCAAGATCCCTATACCTCTGGTTGAACTGGAAAAAAACCCCACATATAGAAAAAAAAATTCCAAAATGATAAATGTTTCGGATATTGAAAGCCATGCAGATGTTAAAACTTTAAAATATGATAAACCAACTATAATGTTTGGTCCACATTTTGAAAATGCCAGAGATTCTGTCGCTCCTTTCTAAATCATGCTGACTGTGCATGATGATCTGCTCCATAATTGTATGTTAGATTCTGGAGCCTCCCACAATGTGATACCCAAAGGTATTATGGAAAAATTGTGACTAGAAATTACCAGACCATACCAAGATTTGTATTCTTTTGATTCGAGAAAAGTTAAATGTATGGGTATGATTAAATATTTAGTGGTTAATCTTGCACAAATTACTGTAAAAAGTATTCTGATGGATGTGGTTGTTGCTGATATCCCCGCAAAGTATGGTATGATGTTATCCAGGTCTTGGGGTGCCAAACTTGGAGGATCCCTTCAACTCAACATGACATACACTACAATCCCGATATTCGATGAGCAGTTCACTCGCCTGTACAAAGAAACAAGGTTGGAATATACTGTAAGTGACCTGCAAAATCCAAATAATTACCCTGTATATGTCGCCGATCAAGAATTAGGAAATTTTATATTATCTCTCGACGATGATTTAGATGAATGTATAGAATAAAATTGTACAAAAAAAGAAAAAATAGAAAAGACCAATAAAAATGTAAATAGTGTTGGAGTTTGGAAAATGTATTTTGATGGTGCTTCATCTTGTGAAGGAGCAGGAGTTGGATTGCTGTTTGTGGCACCCAGAGGCGAGTTCATTATTCCTTTTTCCTACATATTACAGTGGGACATCTATTGTACAAATAATGTATGCGAATATGAAGCCCTGGTTTTAGGATTAGATGCTGCAAGGAAGTTGAAGATTGAAAATATGATAGTTTATGGTGATGCGGAATTGATCGTGAAATAGATAAAGAAACAGTACCAGGCCAAACACCCAAGGTTGAGGTCCTACATAAATTGTGCCTGGGATCTGATTGATAATTTTTTCTCATCATTTAATATCCACCATATCCCTAGAATGGAGAATCAATAGGAAGATTCATTGGCCAAAGAAGCCGCAACGTTTGTACCTCCTACTGTCCTCAAACTAAAGTGTCACATAGAAATGAGGCACAAACCCTCCATACCAAATAATGTTCAACACTGGCAAGTCTTCGAGGATGATGAACAAATCAGGAAATTCCTAGAAATGGTAGATGAATTTTTCGAAACACATATTGATTAGGAAAATCAAAATGACCCTGCTTGGATTATGTAGGAAGGTGAAGATCCATAGGAGTTCGAGGATAAAATCTCTAATCACCGCATGTTGGTACTAAAAAATAATCAGATCCCTAAAGATATGATTCCTTTGGAAAGATTATTCGATCATGATGATATTCCCTTAAAGTCTACTTTGCAACCTCAACTTGAAGAGGTTGAAGATTGTAACATAAGCACCAAGGAAACTCCTAAGATGGTAAATATATCTAAATACATTCCCCCTGAAATGAAAAGAAAATATGCTGAGTTACTCAAGAATTACAAGGATGTTTTCGCTTGGTCTTACGATGAATTAAGAAATTATGACACCACCGTAATTGGACACAAAATTCCCTTAAAACAGGGTGTTAAACCTTTCAGGCAGAAGCTCAGACAGATAAATCCCATACTACTACCTGTGATATAAAAGGAAGTGAAAAAGATCCTAGATGCGAAGATCATTGTTCGACTCAGATATTTCGACTGGGTAGCCAATCTGGTTCCTGTCAGGAAGAAAAACGATGAAATCAGATTATGTGTAGATTTCAGAAATTTAAACAAATCATCTCTCAAAGATAATTATCCATTATCTAAAATGGATCACGTATTGGAAAAAGTGGTTGGAGAAAATAAAATGTCTATGATTGATGTATTTTAAGGCTATAATCAAATTGCAGTCCACGAGGACTAAAAACAAAAAACCACATTCACTAACCCATGGGGTACCTTTATGTATGACAAAATGCCATTTGGTTTGATGAACATAGGAGACACTTTCCAACGAACTATGGACATCGCCTTTGTTGGCGAAAGATATAAGTTTTTTGTCATTTATCTTGATGATCTAACCATGTTTTCTAAATCTGATGCAGAGCACCTGATACACCTCAAACAGACGTTTGAGAAATGTCGAAAATTTGGTTTGTCTCTGAATCCCAAGAAATCTCACTTTGAAATGCAGGAAGGTAAAATATTGGGCCTTATAGTATCTCTAAATGGAATCAAAATCGACCCGAAAAGGGTTGAAGCTATATATACTATCAATATTCCTAGGAACAGAAAGGAAATACAATCATTTTTAGGAAAAAATATTTTTTTAAGAAGATTCATCCCAAACTTAGCTGAAATTGTAAAATTGATTACAGATATGCTCAAAAAGGACAGCGAAGTCAAATGGGCAACTGAAGCCAAAGCTTCATTTTAACACATCAATAAAGTTATAGGTGAAGCACCAGTGTTGGCCAACCCAGATTATGTGAAATAATTCTTGATTTTCTCATTTTCCTTCGAACACACTATCACGACCGTGCTCTTACAAAAAAACAATGAAGGTTTCGAGCAACCAATATCATTTTTTAGTAAAAGTCTCAGAGATGCTGAACTAAAATATGATATATTGGAAAAACAAGCATACGTAATGGTAAAGGCCCTCAAATCTTTCAGGACTTATGTACTCCATTCTAAGATAATTGCCTATGTACCAACAAACATTGTCAAGGATATATTAGTTCAACCGGATAGTGATGGAAAAAGGGGCCGATGGTTAGCCAAGATTTAGAAATTTGACCTAGAATTAAAACCGAACAAACTTGTCAAAGGTCAGGGCTTGGCTAAGTTACTAGATGAATCAAATTTTTGGGCACTTGGGGTAAATCACCTAAAAGCTTATGAAGATTTTCCAGACATAGATGGACTTGATGTTACTATAACTGCAACCGAGATCCAAGAAAATTTTTCTTCCTCTGCCTGGTATAAAGACATAGTTTCTTACCTTCTAACTCTGCAATGTCTAAGTGATATGACCCCTTCCAAATCCATAATGTTGAATTTGCACGTAGTAAAGTATTGTATCATGGAAAACCAACTATATTGGAAGGATCCTCTGGGATTTTTATTGAGCTGTTTACTAGAATCTGAAATGGAAAGAGTCATAAATGAATTTCACGAAGGGGTGTGTGGAGGGCATCACGCCTAGAGAGTGATGGCCTATAAAATCCTGAGAGCTAGATATTATTGGCCAAAATTATCCACTGAGGTGAATGCCAAAGTTAGAGCCTGTAACCTCGGCCAATTATTCTCATGCAAACAAAAGCTTCTGACCTTACCTTTGGTCCCAGTCAAAATAGAAGCTCCATTCCAACAACGGGGTCTGGATTTCATCGGTGAAATCCACCCAAATTCAAGCACACAACATAAGTGGATTTTGATTGCTACTGACTATTTCACTAAATGGGTGGAGTCCATTTCGACGCAAAATGCAATAGACACAATGGTGATCATTTTTCTAGAATATAATATCTTATCGAGATTTGGCTTTCCCCGAAAGATAGTCACTGATAATGCCCAAGCTTTCAAATCCATGGCTATGGTAAGTTTTTGTCAAAAGTACAACATTGTACTAAGACATTAAATGACCTACTATCCTGAAGGCAATGGATTAGCTGAGTCCTCGAACAAGAGTTTAATCACCATAATTAAAAAAGGGCCGAATGAAAACAATAAAGATTGGCATGTGCATTTGAAGTATGCTTTATGGGACAATAGAATAGGCACTAGGAAATCCATCGGAATGTCCCCCTTTCAAATGGTATATGGAACCGATGTGGTTCTCCCCATAAATCTTGCTCTGCTCGTAATGAAAATCTGGCAGGACGTGAAGAGGAGCCAAAGGAAATCACTAGAAGAATAAATCAATTGATAGAAGTCCAACAGAATAGGGATGAAGTGGATGAGAGACTCCAAAAATATCAGGATAACATGAAAGCCCTGTTTGACTAAAAAACTAAAGATAGGGAATTCCTCCCTGGTGACCTGGTTTTAAAATGGGATGTCGGGAAGGAAGACTTAGGAAAGCACGAAAAATTTGACCATATATGGTGTGGACCTTTTAAGATCACAACTTTTGAGGGAAAAAAATCATTTTTGTTAGAAAATATCGATGGGAAAATCCTTAACGCCCCTATCAATGGGCATTACCTAAAGAATTTCATGTAGTAACCAGATTCCGAGCTCCCATTTCACATACCGGTTTGATTTTCACATTTTTGTTTACAAATTTTCGTTTGTTCGGTAAGTCTTTACTTTCACTATAAATAAAAATAGGTTTGTCGATTTCCTAAAAAAACAAAAATATAAAAATAAGTAACGCATAGAGTTCTGTTCTATAGAAGTTCTTGACAAATCTCATGTTTATTTTCATTGCAGGATACCAGCTGATAGTCAAGAGATAAGCTGTATCAAAAATCGATGCTCACATTTCAAAACATTGGCTTTCTCTCGAAACAGGTGATAAATATATAGTGTATTTGGTTGAAAATATAGAGAAAATATGAGGTATGAACTTCTTCCCTACTGCCCCAAGTTAAATTTTCAAGGAGATATCACTAGGTATGACAAAAGTTTCATTTGTACAAATGCTGTCACCTAATATACAACGAGAGGAACATAAAATTATGTTTTAACTCTCAAGAGTTTTCTCTGGACAAAATAAAATTAAAAATAAAATAAAATAAAATAAAAAAATGGAATAAAATTTATAATAAGAAAGTAAGCAATAAAAAGACTTTAAAGAAAAAAATTCAAGAATCCATAAGCAGAATCGCATAGGAATGACCATTTTAACAATAGAACATCTGAATCCTCTTTCTGTTTTTCCTTCTTATCTTCAAGCTGTATTTTCCTGTGATTCTAAATATCTTTTCTTGATCTTCATGGAGGAAAAATGACTTCACCTTGGCTCTGAAAGCTCAAAAACAAGTCTGCAACATGAGAATAGGCAAAAATATTTATGATCCCTCTGACTTTAACTGAAATAAAGTATGTTTGGGTTAATCCTAACTACTGTAGCTTTTCAAACATATTTAAACTGATTAGTTTTGCTCAAGGAAATTCCCTGGAAATCAAAGGTCCGCCTTGAAAACATCCTATAAGCGAAGGTGTTTTGAAGGTCGAAAGAAGGTTAGTCTAGAGTAATCAAAGTGAGTTAACAAACCTCTAATGCTAAATTATAAACAGATGTCATCCCTGGTATTGTATACAAATTGATTGCCCCCACTTCATGTTTTAAAAATATATGACATATCGTAAAAAAAAATTCATAAAATGATTGCCCCCATCTAGTCCAAAAAGAGATGATGAAAGGAAATTCCTTAAATGATTACCCTCATCTCGACATTTAAATGCAAAGTTACCGATTGAAGTGGTGAATGGAAATTCAATATGGGAATTAGATAACTTCACTAGGGTACTAAACAGGCTCACTGGCAGTGAAACAATGTCTACGATATCTGCAAGGCTGTTATACATGTATTATAATGCACTCTGGTAACTAGTTCTCTTTTCAACTAGATCTACATTCTAAGACAACACATGACTCCCTAACTAAAACATTAAAATTACTTTGCCTTGATGCGAACAAAATCGAATAGAGTCTGATAGATCAGTTAAGGTTGTTTTGATTATCTTAATCAAATATGAAATTAGTTTTAAAAAAACGAATCCATTAATAAGCCTAAACTTGATATCAATGAATGATTAAGTTTTAAAAGTTTTTAGAGATATGGATGAAGTCCAAAGTTCGTCTGTGTGTCCTTTTTCAGAATGTGTTTCACATAAATGAAATAATGACTCCATTTACCCAATAAAGGCTACTTGGTCTACTTTTCTTTTGCGTCTCACAATGAGACGAGATCCCTAGATGGAGCCTATGTTGGAACACATATATATTTATAAAACTTTAGACTTTAATAAACTTCATTCTCGTTTAAATAAAAACAACATGCACTTAATTCTCACTGTTGATGAAGTCTTCCATTTAATCAAACGATCCTAATCTCTTAAGAATTATGGATCCGCCTACTTGTTAAGGAGTCAAATAACTAAAAGACTACATTCGAGAAATTGAGTTTCGGAGTTTCGCAATGCAGGCTTTTCAACATACAACAAGTCCAAAGTCCCAATAGCGGAAATCACAAAATCATCTTAAGCTCTAAACCAGATTAATTAATGATTAACGACTAATTAATCATGTCGTGATTTCACATTTCAGGGGTCCTACATGCAACGAATATCAAAGCCCCGATATCCAAAATCGTGAAATCGTCTTAAGTTTTAAACCAAATTAATTAATGATTAAAAACAATTAAGGGTTAATTGATCATATCGCGATTTCACATTTCAGAGATTCTTCCTCGAAAGACTTTCAAAGTCCTGATAGCTGAAATCGCGAAACTGTCTTAGGTTGATCACGATTATTTAAATGGTTTAAACATGATTAAATTTAATTAATCACATCGCAATTTCTTGTTTCGGGGATTATACCTTGAAATGTCATAAAATATCCTGATATCCGAAGTCACTAAATTTTCTTAACAATAAGTATGATTAACTGATGCATTAACGATTATTAACACATAATTAGTCCTTCGCTAAATAATGACTCAGATAAATTCAAATTTCATCTGTGATTTTCCCGAAAATTAATGACATTAATAGTTGATTTATGACAATCATTCCAAGTAAGATCCTAGACCACCATCGAAATATTATTCATTAAGGAAAATTAAATGCTTCGTAAGTAGAAGTATTGGAAAATCGACTCAATTAAAGGAAAAGGATATTGAATTTCAAATTTCATTGTGCATTTTCACTAAGCAATAGGTTTTCAAGGTAATGACCGTTGTGCATTTCCCATGAAAAATGTCAGAGCTCTGAGACCTGATACCATTGCTCCTCGAAAAGCAGCTAAAGCGCTTAGTGAAGGATCGAGCCAGAACACAGATATCCTCTCCGACACCTTGCCCAAATCCATAGACGCCGTTAAATCCTGGATGCAAGTGTTCAATATTCTACAGTATGAATCGGTCAATTTCCTAGACGAATCAGGTTATGATGAGACAGAGGACCTAGCTACCAAATACAAAATCGTTGCCCAGTCAGAGATACATAAGATAACGACGAGGCCTAGGCTCTTTCCCTACAACGATATGATCGATTGGACGTTAGAGAATGTGGATATCCCTACCAAAACCATTTTTAATTCACAAAATGTCGCAGTTGGGTCTTGGCCAGAACATCTACAGGTGTTGTACAAATTTTCTTCAGTATCCAATTTCGTTTACAATGCAAGTTTCCTAGTAGACTTTAACAAGAAGGAATGTGACCAATACAAAAAAAACCTTCCCGATTTGATTAAAGACTGGTACTCTTGCCCCGAGAAGTTCATAGCTGATTCCCATGGTATATACCCAGTTGTCGCACTAGAACCTAACATAATATACATAGCAATGATGATGTGTAGACTCTACGGGAAGGAAAACACAACACATTTTTTTTTACTGTGGGTTCCTATTATGCACTCAGTAGTAGAGGGATATTCTTTTGATTGGGCCAAGAAATTTTCAGACAGTTTGGTTCAAGAGATTGCAAGATATCAGTCACTAAGAGACAAGGGGAAACCGACCCAATTTTTCATGTCGGCTTATATTATGGACGTCATCGTTTTTATGATGCCTTTTCCGCTGATGGGTTGGAGCAGGACTCCAATTAGTGTTGAACCCATACATACTTATCATTAGAAGCTTTGGGAATATAAGGATAACTATTTCTTTTATGAAATCTGCAACTTGGTGGTGGTGCCAATGCACACTGCTATATATGGTCGCCCATCTCCCAGAATTTCCGACAAAATTGTAACTAATCTGGACAAGATAGAAGACGGGTACATCGAGGAGAATTTCTCCTATATTAGGGTTTTTGGTTGTTGGTTACTCCACATGCTCTGCCTCTATTTTTACCAGATCGCTTGGTGTGTCGCGAAGTAGCACATCAGACTGTGCATGGGGGAATTAGCAGGGAGCTGAAAACAGTACAAAAGAAGGTGTGGCCCATTTTTCCCATGCAAATTGGTACATTTTCTCTACTGAACTTTGACCATTTGAAAGTAGAATCTGTAACCCTGGAAGAAATCAAGTTGGTCAATATTTAATTTAAGAAGAACGATCCGCAAAAGATCGTAGGTAACCACATGGCTAGCTGCAATCTGAAAACATATGAACATAAAGAGTCTCCTTGGGATGAAATATTATGAGGAGCGAGGTCCTATCAAGAGGTTCTAGGTCAAATTCAAGTTCTGACACTAGATAAAATGGCCGAGTTTTATAATTTGCAGAAACATCGAAGAAATAGCCTCCCCAAAGTATTGCAAGGGGAAACCCTGACACCCCCAACCACACAATAAGAAGAGACCCAAGGGTTAGAAACATGGAGCTCTAGTGGACAAGATGCCCAAGAAAATTTGGAGGAAACTGAGGTCTTGATAAAGAGGGAAAAAGAAAATCCACAGTCCACACAGGGTAAACCAACAATTGACACAACCAGGAAGCATCCATTCACAGAGATAGGTAGCCCTATCCAATCTATCACACCTCTACAGTTCAGTAGAGGGATCCTGATGGCTGAAGTTGTGTTCATAGGAGACATTACACCTATTTTAGTAGAAGAGATACGTCTTTCAGAATTCTTCTTCAGTAAGAAAAGAAAGGCAGTAGTAATAAGAGAAACACACCAAAGGGATAGTGAAACAGTCAAGAAGCCCATGATGCTATTAGATGGATATGCCCTAGAAGAAGAATACTTTGCTACATAGGTCGCAGGCCCGCTGGGAGGTTTTGCGACAAAAAACTAGTTTTCAGTGAGCAACCTGAAGGATAAGTTGAAGCAGAAAGATATGATGATAGGCCAATTGCAAAATAAAATGAAAACGATGGAACACAATGTCAGGAATGAGATCGACAAGGAAGTACAACAGCTCAAATCCAGTCTTGATGATATGCAGAAAAAATCATAGACAAGCAATGAATTAGTCAGACAACTGCAAGCAAAGGTGAGCTTAACTAAAAAATAGGTAGTAGATATATCATCTTTCTAGACCCAATATCTAGAGGTACATAAGGAACTAGAATCAACGCAACAAAGCCTTTTCAATAAGGTGGAAGATATCCAAAATCATTTTCGGGTGCTAAATCAATCCTTAGATAACATTGGTTTAAGAGAACGAGAATCTATTGCTGCTCGGGCCACTTTCCAGGAAGTAGCTGTGTCGTCGGCTAGAGAAGGAGTGCCTGCAATTTCCAGGTTGTCTATTTCAGAACAAGCTAGAGGCGATATAATACTCAATACTTGGGAAGCCAACATAGCCGAAGGTAAAAATATGGCTAAAGAATTCAAAGAGGCTTGTGAATAAGATTTTCACATACTCAACAAAGAGTCATTAGGCCTCAGAAAATATGATAGCTCTGAAATACTGGGACAATTTGATATAGCCAAGCATCAACTTAATATCAAGACAAACATGGAAGAGGATCAGGATGAAATCTTTCTATTAAAATATATTGATATTACTCAGATAGATAGATGGCTGATGAATCCTAATGTGTAGCTACAATCTATAACTTCAGAGGACAAGAGAAAGGAAGATAGATTTTCTAAATTAGAAAAGAAATTATATTTTTTTGAAGAAAATGACTTAACAGAACCCTCTAGGCGGGTGGCACAATTTGTGGGCAAATGTGTCGAATGTGTCAAGCAAGGAAACGAAAACACCTCCAAGAACCAATGAGGTAGTCAATACACATCATATGTACAGATCATGATTAGATATTATCTATTTTTGAGATGGACAATAGGAAAGAAAAACGCCTCTGCCAGCATGACGGAAAGGCAAAAGAGATGCAAGTGAAGCGCTTCAGATTTCATTTTTTGTAATCCTTACTATTTTAGAAATAAGGCAAATTCCATCCGTTTAGGGTTGAGAACATTTTGTATAAATACTTATTTGGAAGAGTGAACAAAGGCTTCTTCTTGTCGTATTGTAACTAAGAAAACTCATCCTTTGTGAGTATTAATACAAGTGCAGACATGGATTCCAAATTTTGTGCAGTTTGAGTTATGTGCCCTTCTTGTATATCATATTTCTAGTTTTCTTTATGTTACTCCTCAATAAGTGAATGAATGCAATTTAGTAAAACATCTACTGTGATCATATTTCATTTAGTTATCTGATAAGCATACAATTTTTCCTCTGTTTTCGCTATCAACAAATACAAGCCCTGCAAGCGACTTGGATTACTCTATCATATATCCTTTCAGGGGTACATTTCACTCTTTCTTCTACTATAAACAAGGTAATATTCTACTGTCATTGATGCCTTATCTTGTTTAATAGTTTTGTAGTTTTTTCCATCACCACCCAATTTGATTAATTGACTCAGATGATGAAATACGACCTCTGTTTTGTTCAACTATTAATTTAATTTGAGGATTTAAATTCTTTCATAACTAGCAGAAGAAAAAGCACTCTTAAAACAAATAATTCCTTAATTCCTGATGCCTGACATTATGCTTTGAGCCTTAAGTTTAATCTCAGGAACAATAGACGTGAAT
>ML800632.1:101193-125468 GCA_009831015.1 Picea engelmannii
TTTCTTATTATAAACAGGTGCGAAGGTGATAGAGACGGGGAAGAGAAAGCAAGGAATGGCCAAGAATGAAAAACGGTCGGATAGGCTTCAAAATAGGTTTACAGGAGATAATGAGAAGAGGTGAGTTTCCAACGATGAAATTGCACGAGTCAGAAGTTTTGACTGCAAAATGCGTAAAACAGAAGAGGGCATGATGGTGCATTTCAACGAACGATTTGTATATTTGTGGAATTGTGGGAAAGTGGCTAAGTGTGGAATAGGGAAATGATCGATCAGGCTTGTTTTCATAATCAGGGTTTTAAGATTTCATGAACATGCCAACCTGAGGTCCCGCGAATGACATTCCATGGTGTTTGAAATCAATACTCGGAAAGGATAATATAACCTTCCATAAATCTTGGTTTAATGCGTATTGATGGGAGATCTCTGTAAATCTTGGTTTCTTTCTGAATGGTAGGACCTAACGAATAAATTTAGTTCTTTTTTTATAAATAAGACTCTTTTATTATAAACAAGTGCAAATAAGGAATGGCCAAATATGAAAAGCGGTCGCATAGTTTTCAAAATACAGGGAATTCGCAGTAGAGGTGAGGGCGAGCGGTCAGATTGTATGTCTCGAAAATTTTAAATGCAAAATGTGTAAAAGGGAAGAGTGCAAGAAAGGAATGGCGAAGCATGAAAAGTGGTCAGATGAGTTTCAAATTAGGGTTAAAGGGGATTTCTAGTAGAGGTGAAGGCCCACGTTCAAATTGTATGTATTAGAATTTTTGACTGCAAAATGCGTAAAAGGGAAGACTGTATGGTGGGGCAGCCCAGCGGCTGGTTTGTATATTTGTGGAATTGCGGGTGTTGTTTGCATGTCACAGAACAATGGAAGGGAAATATTTAGTCCGCCTGTCCAGGAACTGGCAATGAAAAAAATGGCCAAGTATGGAATAGGGAAACAGTCGGTCGGACTTGGTTGGAAAGAAGTGCGGAGGTGGTGGGCATAGGAAACAATGATTAGGAATTGGATATTTCATGAAACCACCAATTTGACGATCTGGGAAAGAGATTCAGAAAAATGGCGAAGTATGGAAAGTGAATGGATGGGCTTCAAAAATGGGGTGACAATTGTTGCACAGGAGACATGAGGCCCCGACGGTCAAACTGTAGCTCTCAAAACTTCTGAGTGCAAACTATGTAACGGGGAAGAGAGTATGATGTGATAGTCTGGTTGTAAATTTGTATATCGTGGAAGTGTGAGTGATCTTTGGAGGTAACAAAACAATGGAAGTAAGTACAAAAAGTGTGTACAATACGAAATGGGGAAGCAGTCGGTCGGGCTGGTGATATAAAAGTAAGTGAAATTTGAAGACGTGAATTTGCCTACTTTTGCACCTAGAAATTTTCTGAAAAACGCGTAATACATACTAAATATGTACTTCTATAAATTATGGACATGAGATTTTCTAGAGCATGTACATTTTTTGGATCGCGGGTTCTTGGGCTGGCGGGCTCAAAATTGGGCCTCTATTGTTTCGTGCCTTACAGATAACACCAAAAATTCCGCGATATACAAATTGACAAGCAGATTTGCAGGCTGATTGGCTCAACATTGCACTTCTATTATTCCATGTCCTCCAAAAAACAATCGTATTTCTGCGATATACAAATTGACAGACGAACTCTAGGGCTGGTGGGCTCAGGATTGCGATTGTTTATGGATGGCGATCCCTATCAACTATCTAACATTATCTAAAACATTATTTTCAATACTAAATTATTAATATTAAATATTGATATTGTACAATTTAATTAGACAAAAAAAATTGTACAATATGAAACGGGGAAGTGATTGGTCGGGCTGGTGATATAAAAGTAAATGCAATCTGAAGACATTAATCCACCAACTTCCGCACCTAGAAATTTTCCTAAAAACGAGTAATACATACTAAATATGTACCTTTATAAAGTATGTACATGAGATTTTATAAAGCATGTACGGATCCCGCATTCCATACTTGGACACTTTTTGGATAGCGGGTTCTCGGGCCGACGGGCTAAAAAATGGGCCTCTATTGCTCCGTGTCCTACAAATAGCACCCAGAGTTTTGTGATATACAAATTGTCAGGTGAACTTGCGGTATGGCTGGCTAACATTGCACTTATATTGTTCAATGTCCTCCAAACAACACTCAGAGTTCTGCTGGACTCTAGGGCTGGTGGGCTTAGGATTGCGATTGTTTATGGATGGTAATCCCTATCAGCTATCTAACACTATCTAAAAACATTATTTTCAGTACTAAATTATTGATTTTAAATATTGATATTGTACAATTTAATTAGACAAAAACGTTTGTACAATATGAAATGGGGAAGCGGTTGGTCAGGCTGGTGATATAAAAGTAAATGAAATCTGAAGACGTGAATCCTCCATCTTCCGCACCTAGAAATATTCTGAAAAATGAGTAATACATACTAAATATGTACCTTTATAAAGTATGGACATGATATTTTATAGAGCATGTATGGATATCGTATTCCATACTTGGCCACTTTTTTTGGATCGCGGGTTCTCAAGCTGGCGGGCTAAAAAATGGGCCTCTATTGCTCCGTGTCCTACAAATAGCACCCAAATTTCCGTAATATACAAATTGACAGGCAAACTTGCGGGCTTGTTGGCTCAACATTGCACTTCTATTGTTCCATGTCGTCCAAACAACACTCGGAGTTCTGCGATATACAAATTGACAGACGGACTCTAGGGCTGGCAGGCTCAAGATTGCGATTTTTTATGGATGGTGATCCTTATCAACTATATAACATTATCTAAAAACATCATTTTCAATTCTAAATTATTAATATTAAATATTGATATTGTACAATTTAATTACATAAAATTATTAAAGGATTTTAAATATGGGTGTAAGTGTGTTCTTGACACATTCTTCCATGACTGTAACATATTAACTTAAGTATTAAACTTCTTTCATTATGGGTTGTTAGCATTAAAGCTTAATAATTGTAGGTCTAGAAACAAGAATGACGATTTTGCTGCAACATTGTAATTTGGTATTGCTATGTTCTATCTGCATTGCAAATAGAATTAAACGTTGGTTTGAAACTATGTGTAATCCATTTTTTGTTTGCATAAAATCCTAGTGGATCGACATAGTACATTGTCATATAATTGTTAGATGCTCCATATTAGAACAAATTACCTAAGAAAATACAATATCGTAGAAATACGAGACTACCGAACCATGCCAATGAGAAGAGGCGTTAAATCCAGAAAAGAAGCAACAATGAAGACTCCAAGGCAAATTTGTTTAATAGAAAATCCATTAAAAAAAAAAAAAACACCGAGTAGTGTACATCTATCCTTAGAAATTGGACCCAGTTCTTTGGGCCAAAATATTGAACGTATCTGCCACAAACATAGGCACGAGATCCACAGTATGCAGGAGCCATCGAGATGCTCTTCAACATGCATACAAAACATATTACCATGCCTTTTTTTTTAGGAAATCCTTGCAGTTTTCTTCTTGATGGATCATCGTGTGGTAAAATTGATAGTTCTCAAAAGCTTCCCATGAGGAAGAAGACAAAAAAATTTGCACGGAAAATGGAATAGCCCTTAACTGAAAGTTAGGACACATCAAGAAACTGCCTCTCCACAGTAAAAACACTTTAGGGACACAGGTTGCACGTGGAATTACAGAGGCCCAAATTAGTCCATTCTGGGTGGAAGGAGATGACTAGTAGAAATATGCCTTACACCAGTGGGAGTTCTGGTCCTCATTCCTAAATATGTTAATTGTATATCCAGAGAACAGGACAATAGTCCTACAATTGAATATTTTTATTGGCTTGAAATATATCTCTGGGAGCATCAACATATCATTTCCTTATAGTGAAATTCTTCCACCCAAAATGAACTAATTTGGACCTCTGGAATTCCTACTTTTGGGCTACAAAGTGGCTATTGCGTTCAACGTCGGTTTCTTTTCTGAAAATCCTTGTTTTGGTGTTGTTAGGACCACCATCACTGAGCCAGGAATTTCCTCCCATTGTGGTTGATTTCAATTTAGGTGCAGGAGTGGGAACAGTCTCTGCATTTCCATCATCCATTTCTATATCATCGCCCATCAGAGGATCTTCTTCCAGCTTAGAATCCATGACATCAACCTTTGCACCAACCATCAATGCAACTGGGCAGGTTCTCTGAGCAGACAGGGTTTCCTTGGAATTCTTTGTCTTGAAATATATCTCTCGGTGTACCAAGGTACCATCTCCTTTTTTTCTCCTGGGCGGAGGGAGATGAGTAGTAAGAATATGCCCTGGAATACTGGAACCTATGGTCATCATTCCCAAATGTGTTTACTGTATTTGGACAGAACTACTACCACAAGTTAATGAGAATTTCTGTTTGCTCCAAACGATGTTTGAAATGAAAATTGGTGAGGGATAATATAACCCTCCACAAACCATGGTTTAATGCGTATCAATGGAAGATCTCCTCGAGACATTCGCTGATCAGTGACAATCTCTAGGGTTCATGCATAATGAGTTGTTATCATTAAATCTCACTAATTGCATATTTATAAAAAAGTGCGAAGGTGGCAGTGACGAAGAAGAGTGATTAAGAGTTGGAGATTTCTTAAAGGTGCCAACCAACCAGCGCACGAAAGAGATTGCATCATGTTTGAAATGAATACTTGGAAAGGTTAGCACTCTTCTTTGCAAATCTTGGTTTAATTCGTAGTAATGACAAATCTTCTTCGACCTTCCAGACATTAATGAAAATATTAGCAGTTCCTAAAGGATGAACTACTAGCATTGAATCTTAATAATTGCATATCTGGAAATAAGTATGAAGGTAGCGGTGATGGCGAAGAGCGACCAAGCATTGTACATTTTGTCCACCCGCCAACCCGCGAAACAGATTCCAAGAAATGCCCAAGTATGGAAAGCACTCGAGCGGGTTACAAAACAAAGGGTCAGAATATATACCTAGGAGACGTGAGGGGATGATGGTCATATTTCATCTTAGTGATAGATATCGGCCGTCAATTTGTATATCGCGAAATTTTGGGTGCTGTTTGTGCATAGGGGAACAATGGAAGTGGAATGTTGAGAGGGAAATTTGTATATTGCTGAACTTTGGGTGTTGTATATAAAAGCATGAGACATTTGGAAAAATGACCAAGTAAACAGAAAGAGAAAGCATACAATATGAAGGGGAATTTGTTTGCTACTTTGTAAATTGTGGAAGTCTGGGTGCTATTTGCAGGCGACAGAACAATGGAAACACAATGTTGAACGCACCTATGCGGAAACCCACGATTCAAAAAGTTTGTTCAATATGAAATGGGGTAGCGGTCGTTCGGGCTGGTGATATAAGAGTAACAATGGAAATCTGAAGACGTGAATCCGCCAAATCCCGCACCTAGACATTTTCTGAAAAATGAGTAAGTAAAGAAAGGGAAAGCAAAGGGCAAAAGAGAAACCGGATGGCAATTTTCGGAAGCGGGAATTGCTGTAAGAAAGCACTGTTGATGGTCCTAACAATAACTATGGAGTGAATTAAACTTGTTAACAGGTTCTTCAATGAAGGAATAGATACAACGAGCAATGTTTATAGTTTCCAGGATCTGTTTGTATAAGAGAAGCGTCGAAAAGTTACAAGAAAATCAATTCTTGGATGTTTAAGTAAAGTTTTTGTATTGTTAGATTCACCGAAAGTATAACAATGATGAATTTGAATTTTAATGTCCTCTCGTTCATATGATTTTTCCATTATACTTCACATAATATATATTCTTTTATTTCAATTTGTTTGCCAATTTTTAGATCGCGGAAGTTAGGGTGTTGTTTGCAGGTGACAGAACAATGGAAACACAATATTGAACCTGCCTATCTGGTAACTCACCTATTCGGAAAACCACGAGACAAAACGTTTGTACAATATGAAATGGGTAAGTGGTTAGTGAGGCTAGTGAAATAAAAGTAAGTGAAATCTAAAGACATGAATCCGCCAACTTCCACACCTAGAAATTTTCTGAAAAATGAGTAATACATAATAAATATGTACTATAAAGTATGGACACAGGATTTTATAGAGAATGTACGGATTCCGCATTCCATACTTAGCCACTTTTTGTATCACAGGTTCTCGGGCTGGTGGGCTCAAAATTGGGCCTCTATTGTTCCATGCCCTACAAAGAGCATCCAAAATTCCGCGATATACAAATTGACAAGCAGACTTGCGGGTTGGTTGGCTCAACATTGCACTTCTATTGTTCTGTGTCCTCCAAACAACACTCGGAGTTCTGTGATATACAAATTGATAGATAGAATCCAGGGCTGGCGGGCTCAAGATTGCGATTGTTTATGGATGATGATCCATATTAACTATATAACATTATCTAAAAACATTGTTTTCAATACTAAATTATTAATATTAAATATTGATATTGTACAATATTGTACAATTTAATTAGAATTTTTTTTTTTGTACAATATGAAATGGGGAAGCAATCAGTCGGGTTGGTGATATAAAAGTAAGTGAAATCTGAAGACGTTGTTGGAACACATATATATTTATAAAACTTTAGACTTTAATAAATTTCATTCTCATTTAAATAAAAACAACGCGTGCTTAATTATCACTGTTGATGAAGTCTCCCATTTAATCAAACGATCCTAATCTCTTAAGAATTATGGAGCCGCCTACTCGTTAACGAGTCAAATAACTAAAAGACTACATTTGAGAAATTAGGTTTCGAAGTTTTGCAATGCAGGCTTTTCAACATACAACAAGTCCAAAGTCCCGATAGCCGAAATCATGAAATCGTCTTAATCTCTAAACTAGATTAATTAATTATTAAAAATGATTAACGACTAATTAATCATGTTGCGATTTCACGTTTCGGGGATCCTGCATGCAACGACTATCAAAGCCCAGATATCCGAAATTGTGAAACCGTCTTAAGTTTTAAACGGATTAATTAATTATTAAAAATGATTAAGGGTTAATTAATCATATGTCGATTTTGCGTTTCAAAGATTCTTCCTTGAAAGACTTTCAAAGTCCTGATAGTCGAAATCACAAAACTGTCTTAGGTTGATCACGATTATTTAAATGGGTTAAACATGATTGAATTTAATTAATCAAATCATGATTTCATGTTTCAGGGATTATACCTTGAAATGTCATAGAATATCCTGATATCTGAAGTCATGAAATTTTCGTAACAATAAGTATGATTAATTGACACATTAACGATGATTATCACATAATTAATCCTTTGCTAAATAATGACTCAGATAAATTCAAATTTCATCTGTGATTTTCCCAAAAATTAATGACATTAATAGTTGATTTACGACAATCATTCCAAGTAAGATCCTAGACCACCACCAAAATCTTATTCATTAAGGAAAAGTAAATGCTTCGTCAGTACAAGTATTGGCAAATCGACGCAATTAAAGGAAAAGGATATTGAATTTCAAATTTCATTGTGTGTTTTCACTAAGCAGTAGGTTTTCAAGGTAATAAACATTGTGCATTTCCCGTGACAGATATCAGAGCTCTAAGACCTGATACCATGGCTCCTCTAAAAGCAGCTAAAGCACTTGGTGAAGGATCGAGCCAAAACACAGATATCCTCTCCAACACCTCGCCCAGAAACATAGATGTCGTTAAATCCTAGACGCAAGTGTTCAATATTCTACAGTATGAATTGGTCAATTTCCCGAATGAATCAGGTGATGATGAGACAGAGGGCCTAGATACCAAATACAAAATCGTTGCCCAGTCAGAGCTACATAAGATAGCGACGAGGCCTAGGCTCTTTCCCTACAATGATATGATCGGTTGGGAGTTAGATAATGTGGATATGCATACTAGAACCATTTTCAATTCAAAAAAGGTCCTAGTTGGGTCTTCCAGGCCAGAACATCTACAGGTGATGTACAAATTGTCTCCCGTATCCAATTTCGTTTACAATTCCAGTTTCCTAGTAGACTTTAACAAGAAGGAATGTGACCAATACAGAAAAAACCTTCCCAATTTAATTAAAGACTGGTACTCTCACCCTGAGAAGTTCATAGCTAATTCCCATGGTATATACCAAGTTTCCAAACCATAACCTCACATAATGTACATAGCAATGATGATGTGTAGACTTTAAGGGAAGGGAAACATAACACATTTCTTTTTACCATGGGTGCCAATTATGCACACAGTAGTAGAGGGATATTATTTTGATTGGGCCAAGATATTTTTAGACATTTTGGTTCAAGAGATTGCAAGATATCAGTCACTAAGAGCCAAGGGGAAACCGACCCATTTTTTCATGTTGGCTTATATTATGGGCGTCGTTTGTTTTATGACGCCTTTTCCACTGATGGGCTGGAGTTGGACTCCAAGTAGTGCTGAAATCATACATACTTATCATTCGAAGCTTTGGGAAGACAAGGAAAAATATTTCTTTTATGAAACCTGCAACTGGGTGGTGGTGCCAATGCACACTGCTATATATGGTTGCCCACCTACCAGGATTTCCAATAAAATTGTGACTAATCTGGGCAAGATGGCAGACTGGTACATTGAGGAGCATTTCTCCTATATTAGGGTTTTTGGCTATTCGGTTCCTCCACATGCTCTGCCTCTATTTTTAACAGATCGCTTGGTGTGTTGCGAAGTACCACATCAGACTGTACATGGGGGAATTAGCAAGGAGATGAAAGAAGTACAAAAGAAGGAATGGCCTATTTTTCCCGTGCAAATTGGTACATTTTCTCTGCTGGACTTTGACCATTCGAAAGTAGAATACACAACCCTAAAAGAAATCAAGTTGGTCTATATTGAATTTAAGAATCATGATCCAAAAATGATCGTAGGTAACTGCATGGAAAGATGCAATCTGAAAAGATATGAAAATGAAGAGTCTCCTTAGGATGAAATATTCCGAGGAGAGAGGTCCTATCAAGAGGTTCTGGATCGAATTCAAGTTATGACACCAGATAAAATGGCCGAGTTTTATAATTTCCAGAAGCATCAAAGAAATAGCCTCCCCAAAGTTTTGCAAGGGGAAACCTCGACACCCACAACCACACAACAAACAGAGACCCAAGGGTTATAAACATGGAGCTCTAGTGGATAGGATGCCGAAGAAAATTTGGAGGAAATTGAGGTCTTGATAGAGAGGGTAGAAGAAAAGACACAATCCACACAGGGTAAACGAACAACTAACACAGCCTGGAAGCAACCATCCACAAAGATAGGAAGTCCTATCCAATCTGTCACACCTCTATAGTTCAATAGAGGGATCCCGATGACTGAAGTTGTATTCATAGGAGACCTTACACCTATTTCAGCAGAAGAGATACCTCCTTCAGAATTATTCTTTAGTAAGAAAATAAAGGCGATAGTAAGAAGAGAAACACACCAAAGGGATGGTACGACGTTCAAGAATCACATGATGCTATTAGATGGACATGCCCTATAAGAAGAAGACTTCGCTACAGAGGTCGTAGGCTCACTGGGAGATTTTGCGACAGTAAGCCAGTTTTTAGTGAGCAACCTGAAGGATAAGTTGAAGCAGAAAGATATGCTGATAGGCCAATTGCAAAATCAAATGAAAATGGTGGAATAGAATGTCAGGAATGAGATCGACAAGGAAGTCCAATAGCTCAAATCTAGTCTTGATGAGATGCAAAAAAAGTCACAGACAAGCAATGAATTAGTCAGACAACTGCAAGAGAAGGTGAGCTTAATTGAAAAAGCAGTAGTAGATATATCAGCTTTCCAGCAGTAGTAGATATATCAACGAATCATTTTCAATAAGGTGGAAGCTATCCAAAATCATTTTCGTGTGGTAAATCAATCCTTACATAACATTGGTTTAAGAGAGTGAGAATCTATTGCTGCTCGGGCCACTTTCCAAGAAACAGTTGTGTCCTCAACTATAGAAGGAGTGCCTATGGTTTCTAGGTTGTCTGTTTCAGAACAAGCCAAAGGATATATAATACTCAAGACCTCGGAAGCCAACATAGCCGAAGGTAAAAAGATGGCTAAAGAATTCAAAGAGGCTTGTGAATAATCTTTTCAATTACTCAACAAAGAGTCATTAGGCCTCAGAAAAGATGATAGCTCTGAAATACTGGGACAAGTTGATATATCCAAGCATCAACTTAATATCAAGACAAACATGGAAGAGGCTTACGCTGAAATCTTGCTATTAAAATATATTGATATTACTCAGATAAATAGATGGTTGGTGAAGCCTAATATGCAACTACAATCTATAATTTCAGAGGACAAGATAATGGAATATAGATTGTCTAAATTAGAAAAGAAATATGTTTTTGAAGAAAATGACTTAATAGAACCCTCCAGGCTGGTGGCACAATTTGTGAGCAAATGTGTTGAATGTGTCAAGCAAGGAAAGGGAAGCACCTCCGAGAACCAATGAGGTAGTCTGTACACATCATATGTACAGATCATGATTAGAGATTATCTATTTCTAAGCTGGACAATAGGAAAGAAAAACTCCTCTGCCATCATGACGAAAATACAAAAGAGAAAGTGAAGCACTTCAGATTTCACTTTTTGTAATCTTTACTATTTTAGAAATAAGGCGAATTCCAACCATTTAGGGTTGATAACCTTTTGTATAAATACTTATTTGGAAGAATGAACAAAGGCTTCTTCTTGCTGTATTGTAACTAAGAAAATTCATCCTTTGTGAGTATTAATACAAGTGAAGACATGGATTCCAAATTTTGTGCATTTTGAGTTATGTTCCCTTCTAGTATTTCATATTTCCAGTTTTCTTTATGTTACTCCTCGATAAGTGAATGAATTCAATTTAGTACAAAATCTATTGTGATCATATTTCATTTAATTATCTTATAAGAAAACATTTTTTCCTTTGTATTTGCTATCAACAAATACAAGACCTGCAAGCGACTTGGATCACTATATCATATATCCTTTCAGGGGTACATTTCACTCTTTCTTCTACTATAAACAAGGTCAGATTCTCCTGTCATTGATTCCTTATCTTGTTTAACAGTTTTGTAATTTTCTCCATCACCACTCAATTTGATTAATTGACTCAGATGAGGAAATACGACCTCTGTTCTGTTCAAATATTAATTTCATTTGAGGATTTAAATTCTTGCATAACTACTGGAAGAAAAATCACTCTTAAAACAAATCATTCCTTAATTCCTAATGCCTGACATTATGCTTTGAGCCTTAAGTTTAATCTCAGGAACAACATATTTTTGGTGTCGTTGCCGGGGACGGAGAAACGAAGTTATGTTTCCCTGGGAGAATGACATTGTAAGTTTCTCTCTTTGATAGTGAACAAATATAGAATACAATATTAAGGCTAATTTTAATTTTCACCTGACGAATCCACCACTAATAGGCTGACATCCAGTCAAAGGAATACTAGAAAAAACGCTGATGATAAGCAGAGCATGCCTATATCCAACCCTAAAAAAAAATTGAAACCAAGGGGATACCTTAAGAAGACCACTACTTCCACAGGTAAGGTTTATCAACCCAAACCCACATAATCTAGTGCTAAGGTTCCACCCGAACAGTTAACTCCGCAAGAAGGTTCCACCCAAATCCATTTCAGAGAAATATTGACTGAAAGAGTTGAAGTCGAAAGCATAAGCCCTGAGTTGGTTTTACTTGAGATAGATATTGAAACCGATTCAGTTGCCTCCTTTACTAATAAAGTAAAAAGAACCATCTCTATATCTTCTTTGATTGATATTCCATCAGTCCCTGAAATTAAGTTTCCATCTTCCCAAAGTTTCGAAGAATATATCTTACACTCCGATTCGAATCTTGTTGGATCTCCCGTTTATATATCCTGCAAATCCTAAGAGCCTAGTCCTCATCTCTCTTTTCCCCCATTTTTCAATTTTCTGTTTCCCGACGATCATTTACTAGAACCCCTTTCTCTTCATCCCGAAGTAGCCGAAAGTTCACTACACATATTTGAAAATCCTCTCTATAATCTCCAAGTTTCATCCCCTAGATTATCAATGGCTGCTGCTAGAGGAGGTGGTTCCGGAGGCGGCGGAGGTGGAGGAGGATTGGGTGTTGGAGGGGGAGGAGGAGGCTATCAAGGACCACCCCCACCTCCTAGAATTTTTGCTAAAGTAGTTGCTAGGCATGCTCCTTTAGTCCTCCCAGTTTCCCTCCACGATTTACCCGAAAAGTATATGAAAAACCTGCCAAAGTTCACAGGAGAGGGAGACTTAAATACTACTGAACACATAATTTTTTTTGATAAATTTGCTGATATCATTGGCCTTGAGCACGAGGATGTTTATTGAAGGATCCTATTTCAAAATTTCGAAGGATAGGTGAGAACCTGGTTCCAAGGGCTACCAACAAGTTTTATAAGAACATACGATGAGTTGGAAAATGCATTTCTCAGACAATGGGGAGAGAGGAAAGATCACGTTTATTATTTAACCGAGTTCAGAGCTTTAAGAAAGAAAAATTTAGAAATAGTTCTCAAATTCACTCAGAGATTTAATAAATTGTATAACAAAATTCCAGCTGAGGTTAAACCTTCCCAACCTGCAGTAAAGGTGACTTTCGCTGGGGCTTTCGAGCCTAACTTTGCCTTACTTTTGAGGGAAAGGAGATCTCCAGACCTCACAAGAATGCAAGATGATGCTATAGAAATCAAATCAAATATGATGGCATCGAAAAAATTGAAAGCTAAAGATGAAACAAGAAATAAAGAAACCAGATGATTCAGAGAACAAGCATGACCTTCCGGATCTGGGAGGTCTGTGGAAGACAAAATGGATGACATGGAAAAAATAATTAAAGAATTATCAAACAAAATATCGAGGATGGAACTGGACCAATATAAAACAGATCAGTTCGCTAGAAAATATTTCAGAAGAAATCCTAACCCCCAAATGCAACAAAGACAGATAAAAAATGAAGATCAAAAGATTCAGACCCCCTTTAAAAACTAAAATTTTATAGGAGGAGATGACATGTGAATCTTTGAGGAGTTAGAGGAAGACATGAATAATATTAGCGATGATGATCAAGAACCTCATATGACGAGGCAAGACTATGAAAGGTCTTTAGGCGTAGAATACATGTTTAATGATGATAGCATAAATATTACAAAATATTCTGCTTATCAAGGAATCACCGACAATATAATGTCCGAGCTTCAACATAAATATAATTTAAGGCCTAGGGATAGAAATTTCACAAATTCCCAACAGAAGAAGATCTTGACGAGAAGTAAAGTGAGTGAGGCAACTCAATCAAGAGTTGAAACACAGACTGCCTAGACAAAAGGAGTTGAAACATAGAATGCCAAGACAAAAGCAATGGAAATTCTGACTGTCAAAACAAAGACAACCGAAATGAAAGAAACACAAACTAATAAAATAGAAAAGAGGGAGATAGTGATCCCAACCAGAGAAGCCGAAAAGACAACGAGGATTTTTAATCTAGAAAATGAGATTAATAAAATCAAGATCCCTATACCTCTGGTTGAACTGGAAAAAAACCCCACATATAGAAAAAAAAATTCCAAAATGATAAATGTTTCGGATATTGAAAGCCATGCAGATGTTAAAACTTTAAAATATGATAAACCAACTATAATGTTTGGTCCACATTTTGAAAATGCCAGAGATTCTGTCGCTCCTTTCTAAATCATGCTGACTGTGCATGATGATCTGCTCCATAATTGTATGTTAGATTCTGGAGCCTCCCACAATGTGATACCCAAAGGTATTATGGAAAAATTGTGACTAGAAATTACCAGACCATACCAAGATTTGTATTCTTTTGATTCGAGAAAAGTTAAATGTATGGGTATGATTAAATATTTAGTGGTTAATCTTGCACAAATTACTGTAAAAAGTATTCTGATGGATGTGGTTGTTGCTGATATCCCCGCAAAGTATGGTATGATGTTATCCAGGTCTTGGGGTGCCAAACTTGGAGGATCCCTTCAACTCAACATGACATACACTACAATCCCGATATTCGATGAGCAGTTCACTCGCCTGTACAAAGAAACAAGGTTGGAATATACTGTAAGTGACCTGCAAAATCCAAATAATTACCCTGTATATGTCGCCGATCAAGAATTAGGAAATTTTATATTATCTCTCGACGATGATTTAGATGAATGTATAGAATAAAATTGTACAAAAAAAGAAAAAATAGAAAAGACCAATAAAAATGTAAATAGTGTTGGAGTTTGGAAAATGTATTTTGATGGTGCTTCATCTTGTGAAGGAGCAGGAGTTGGATTGCTGTTTGTGGCACCCAGAGGCGAGTTCATTATTCCTTTTTCCTACATATTACAGTGGGACATCTATTGTACAAATAATGTATGCGAATATGAAGCCCTGGTTTTAGGATTAGATGCTGCAAGGAAGTTGAAGATTGAAAATATGATAGTTTATGGTGATGCGGAATTGATCGTGAAATAGATAAAGAAACAGTACCAGGCCAAACACCCAAGGTTGAGGTCCTACATAAATTGTGCCTGGGATCTGATTGATAATTTTTTCTCATCATTTAATATCCACCATATCCCTAGAATGGAGAATCAATAGGAAGATTCATTGGCCAAAGAAGCCGCAACGTTTGTACCTCCTACTGTCCTCAAACTAAAGTGTCACATAGAAATGAGGCACAAACCCTCCATACCAAATAATGTTCAACACTGGCAAGTCTTCGAGGATGATGAACAAATCAGGAAATTCCTAGAAATGGTAGATGAATTTTTCGAAACACATATTGATTAGGAAAATCAAAATGACCCTGCTTGGATTATGTAGGAAGGTGAAGATCCATAGGAGTTCGAGGATAAAATCTCTAATCACCGCATGTTGGTACTAAAAAATAATCAGATCCCTAAAGATATGATTCCTTTGGAAAGATTATTCGATCATGATGATATTCCCTTAAAGTCTACTTTGCAACCTCAACTTGAAGAGGTTGAAGATTGTAACATAAGCACCAAGGAAACTCCTAAGATGGTAAATATATCTAAATACATTCCCCCTGAAATGAAAAGAAAATATGCTGAGTTACTCAAGAATTACAAGGATGTTTTCGCTTGGTCTTACGATGAATTAAGAAATTATGACACCACCGTAATTGGACACAAAATTCCCTTAAAACAGGGTGTTAAACCTTTCAGGCAGAAGCTCAGACAGATAAATCCCATACTACTACCTGTGATATAAAAGGAAGTGAAAAAGATCCTAGATGCGAAGATCATTGTTCGACTCAGATATTTCGACTGGGTAGCCAATCTGGTTCCTGTCAGGAAGAAAAACGATGAAATCAGATTATGTGTAGATTTCAGAAATTTAAACAAATCATCTCTCAAAGATAATTATCCATTATCTAAAATGGATCACGTATTGGAAAAAGTGGTTGGAGAAAATAAAATGTCTATGATTGATGTATTTTAAGGCTATAATCAAATTGCAGTCCACGAGGACTAAAAACAAAAAACCACATTCACTAACCCATGGGGTACCTTTATGTATGACAAAATGCCATTTGGTTTGATGAACATAGGAGACACTTTCCAACGAACTATGGACATCGCCTTTGTTGGCGAAAGATATAAGTTTTTTGTCATTTATCTTGATGATCTAACCATGTTTTCTAAATCTGATGCAGAGCACCTGATACACCTCAAACAGACGTTTGAGAAATGTCGAAAATTTGGTTTGTCTCTGAATCCCAAGAAATCTCACTTTGAAATGCAGGAAGGTAAAATATTGGGCCTTATAGTATCTCTAAATGGAATCAAAATCGACCCGAAAAGGGTTGAAGCTATATATACTATCAATATTCCTAGGAACAGAAAGGAAATACAATCATTTTTAGGAAAAAATATTTTTTTAAGAAGATTCATCCCAAACTTAGCTGAAATTGTAAAATTGATTACAGATATGCTCAAAAAGGACAGCGAAGTCAAATGGGCAACTGAAGCCAAAGCTTCATTTTAACACATCAATAAAGTTATAGGTGAAGCACCAGTGTTGGCCAACCCAGATTATGTGAAATAATTCTTGATTTTCTCATTTTCCTTCGAACACACTATCACGACCGTGCTCTTACAAAAAAACAATGAAGGTTTCGAGCAACCAATATCATTTTTTAGTAAAAGTCTCAGAGATGCTGAACTAAAATATGATATATTGGAAAAACAAGCATACGTAATGGTAAAGGCCCTCAAATCTTTCAGGACTTATGTACTCCATTCTAAGATAATTGCCTATGTACCAACAAACATTGTCAAGGATATATTAGTTCAACCGGATAGTGATGGAAAAAGGGGCCGATGGTTAGCCAAGATTTAGAAATTTGACCTAGAATTAAAACCGAACAAACTTGTCAAAGGTCAGGGCTTGGCTAAGTTACTAGATGAATCAAATTTTTGGGCACTTGGGGTAAATCACCTAAAAGCTTATGAAGATTTTCCAGACATAGATGGACTTGATGTTACTATAACTGCAACCGAGATCCAAGAAAATTTTTCTTCCTCTGCCTGGTATAAAGACATAGTTTCTTACCTTCTAACTCTGCAATGTCTAAGTGATATGACCCCTTCCAAATCCATAATGTTGAATTTGCACGTAGTAAAGTATTGTATCATGGAAAACCAACTATATTGGAAGGATCCTCTGGGATTTTTATTGAGCTGTTTACTAGAATCTGAAATGGAAAGAGTCATAAATGAATTTCACGAAGGGGTGTGTGGAGGGCATCACGCCTAGAGAGTGATGGCCTATAAAATCCTGAGAGCTAGATATTATTGGCCAAAATTATCCACTGAGGTGAATGCCAAAGTTAGAGCCTGTAACCTCGGCCAATTATTCTCATGCAAACAAAAGCTTCTGACCTTACCTTTGGTCCCAGTCAAAATAGAAGCTCCATTCCAACAACGGGGTCTGGATTTCATCGGTGAAATCCACCCAAATTCAAGCACACAACATAAGTGGATTTTGATTGCTACTGACTATTTCACTAAATGGGTGGAGTCCATTTCGACGCAAAATGCAATAGACACAATGGTGATCATTTTTCTAGAATATAATATCTTATCGAGATTTGGCTTTCCCCGAAAGATAGTCACTGATAATGCCCAAGCTTTCAAATCCATGGCTATGGTAAGTTTTTGTCAAAAGTACAACATTGTACTAAGACATTAAATGACCTACTATCCTGAAGGCAATGGATTAGCTGAGTCCTCGAACAAGAGTTTAATCACCATAATTAAAAAAGGGCCGAATGAAAACAATAAAGATTGGCATGTGCATTTGAAGTATGCTTTATGGGACAATAGAATAGGCACTAGGAAATCCATCGGAATGTCCCCCTTTCAAATGGTATATGGAACCGATGTGGTTCTCCCCATAAATCTTGCTCTGCTCGTAATGAAAATCTGGCAGGACGTGAAGAGGAGCCAAAGGAAATCACTAGAAGAATAAATCAATTGATAGAAGTCCAACAGAATAGGGATGAAGTGGATGAGAGACTCCAAAAATATCAGGATAACATGAAAGCCCTGTTTGACTAAAAAACTAAAGATAGGGAATTCCTCCCTGGTGACCTGGTTTTAAAATGGGATGTCGGGAAGGAAGACTTAGGAAAGCACGAAAAATTTGACCATATATGGTGTGGACCTTTTAAGATCACAACTTTTGAGGGAAAAAAATCATTTTTGTTAGAAAATATCGATGGGAAAATCCTTAACGCCCCTATCAATGGGCATTACCTAAAGAATTTCATGTAGTAACCAGATTCCGAGCTCCCATTTCACATACCGGTTTGATTTTCACATTTTTGTTTACAAATTTTCGTTTGTTCGGTAAGTCTTTACTTTCACTATAAATAAAAATAGGTTTGTCGATTTCCTAAAAAAACAAAAATATAAAAATAAGTAACGCATAGAGTTCTGTTCTATAGAAGTTCTTGACAAATCTCATGTTTATTTTCATTGCAGGATACCAGCTGATAGTCAAGAGATAAGCTGTATCAAAAATCGATGCTCACATTTCAAAACATTGGCTTTCTCTCGAAACAGGTGATAAATATATAGTGTATTTGGTTGAAAATATAGAGAAAATATGAGGTATGAACTTCTTCCCTACTGCCCCAAGTTAAATTTTCAAGGAGATATCACTAGGTATGACAAAAGTTTCATTTGTACAAATGCTGTCACCTAATATACAACGAGAGGAACATAAAATTATGTTTTAACTCTCAAGAGTTTTCTCTGGACAAAATAAAATTAAAAATAAAATAAAATAAAATAAAAAAATGGAATAAAATTTATAATAAGAAAGTAAGCAATAAAAAGACTTTAAAGAAAAAAATTCAAGAATCCATAAGCAGAATCGCATAGGAATGACCATTTTAACAATAGAACATCTGAATCCTCTTTCTGTTTTTCCTTCTTATCTTCAAGCTGTATTTTCCTGTGATTCTAAATATCTTTTCTTGATCTTCATGGAGGAAAAATGACTTCACCTTGGCTCTGAAAGCTCAAAAACAAGTCTGCAACATGAGAATAGGCAAAAATATTTATGATCCCTCTGACTTTAACTGAAATAAAGTATGTTTGGGTTAATCCTAACTACTGTAGCTTTTCAAACATATTTAAACTGATTAGTTTTGCTCAAGGAAATTCCCTGGAAATCAAAGGTCCGCCTTGAAAACATCCTATAAGCGAAGGTGTTTTGAAGGTCGAAAGAAGGTTAGTCTAGAGTAATCAAAGTGAGTTAACAAACCTCTAATGCTAAATTATAAACAGATGTCATCCCTGGTATTGTATACAAATTGATTGCCCCCACTTCATGTTTTAAAAATATATGACATATCGTAAAAAAAAATTCATAAAATGATTGCCCCCATCTAGTCCAAAAAGAGATGATGAAAGGAAATTCCTTAAATGATTACCCTCATCTCGACATTTAAATGCAAAGTTACCGATTGAAGTGGTGAATGGAAATTCAATATGGGAATTAGATAACTTCACTAGGGTACTAAACAGGCTCACTGGCAGTGAAACAATGTCTACGATATCTGCAAGGCTGTTATACATGTATTATAATGCACTCTGGTAACTAGTTCTCTTTTCAACTAGATCTACATTCTAAGACAACACATGACTCCCTAACTAAAACATTAAAATTACTTTGCCTTGATGCGAACAAAATCGAATAGAGTCTGATAGATCAGTTAAGGTTGTTTTGATTATCTTAATCAAATATGAAATTAGTTTTAAAAAAACGAATCCATTAATAAGCCTAAACTTGATATCAATGAATGATTAAGTTTTAAAAGTTTTTAGAGATATGGATGAAGTCCAAAGTTCGTCTGTGTGTCCTTTTTCAGAATGTGTTTCACATAAATGAAATAATGACTCCATTTACCCAATAAAGGCTACTTGGTCTACTTTTCTTTTGCGTCTCACAATGAGACGAGATCCCTAGATGGAGCCTATGTTGGAACACATATATATTTATAAAACTTTAGACTTTAATAAACTTCATTCTCGTTTAAATAAAAACAACATGCACTTAATTCTCACTGTTGATGAAGTCTTCCATTTAATCAAACGATCCTAATCTCTTAAGAATTATGGATCCGCCTACTTGTTAAGGAGTCAAATAACTAAAAGACTACATTCGAGAAATTGAGTTTCGGAGTTTCGCAATGCAGGCTTTTCAACATACAACAAGTCCAAAGTCCCAATAGCGGAAATCACAAAATCATCTTAAGCTCTAAACCAGATTAATTAATGATTAACGACTAATTAATCATGTCGTGATTTCACATTTCAGGGGTCCTACATGCAACGAATATCAAAGCCCCGATATCCAAAATCGTGAAATCGTCTTAAGTTTTAAACCAAATTAATTAATGATTAAAAACAATTAAGGGTTAATTGATCATATCGCGATTTCACATTTCAGAGATTCTTCCTCGAAAGACTTTCAAAGTCCTGATAGCTGAAATCGCGAAACTGTCTTAGGTTGATCACGATTATTTAAATGGTTTAAACATGATTAAATTTAATTAATCACATCGCAATTTCTTGTTTCGGGGATTATACCTTGAAATGTCATAAAATATCCTGATATCCGAAGTCACTAAATTTTCTTAACAATAAGTATGATTAACTGATGCATTAACGATTATTAACACATAATTAGTCCTTCGCTAAATAATGACTCAGATAAATTCAAATTTCATCTGTGATTTTCCCGAAAATTAATGACATTAATAGTTGATTTATGACAATCATTCCAAGTAAGATCCTAGACCACCATCGAAATATTATTCATTAAGGAAAATTAAATGCTTCGTAAGTAGAAGTATTGGAAAATCGACTCAATTAAAGGAAAAGGATATTGAATTTCAAATTTCATTGTGCATTTTCACTAAGCAATAGGTTTTCAAGGTAATGACCGTTGTGCATTTCCCATGAAAAATGTCAGAGCTCTGAGACCTGATACCATTGCTCCTCGAAAAGCAGCTAAAGCGCTTAGTGAAGGATCGAGCCAGAACACAGATATCCTCTCCGACACCTTGCCCAAATCCATAGACGCCGTTAAATCCTGGATGCAAGTGTTCAATATTCTACAGTATGAATCGGTCAATTTCCTAGACGAATCAGGTTATGATGAGACAGAGGACCTAGCTACCAAATACAAAATCGTTGCCCAGTCAGAGATACATAAGATAACGACGAGGCCTAGGCTCTTTCCCTACAACGATATGATCGATTGGACGTTAGAGAATGTGGATATCCCTACCAAAACCATTTTTAATTCACAAAATGTCGCAGTTGGGTCTTGGCCAGAACATCTACAGGTGTTGTACAAATTTTCTTCAGTATCCAATTTCGTTTACAATGCAAGTTTCCTAGTAGACTTTAACAAGAAGGAATGTGACCAATACAAAAAAAACCTTCCCGATTTGATTAAAGACTGGTACTCTTGCCCCGAGAAGTTCATAGCTGATTCCCATGGTATATACCCAGTTGTCGCACTAGAACCTAACATAATATACATAGCAATGATGATGTGTAGACTCTACGGGAAGGAAAACACAACACATTTTTTTTTACTGTGGGTTCCTATTATGCACTCAGTAGTAGAGGGATATTCTTTTGATTGGGCCAAGAAATTTTCAGACAGTTTGGTTCAAGAGATTGCAAGATATCAGTCACTAAGAGACAAGGGGAAACCGACCCAATTTTTCATGTCGGCTTATATTATGGACGTCATCGTTTTTATGATGCCTTTTCCGCTGATGGGTTGGAGCAGGACTCCAATTAGTGTTGAACCCATACATACTTATCATTAGAAGCTTTGGGAATATAAGGATAACTATTTCTTTTATGAAATCTGCAACTTGGTGGTGGTGCCAATGCACACTGCTATATATGGTCGCCCATCTCCCAGAATTTCCGACAAAATTGTAACTAATCTGGACAAGATAGAAGACGGGTACATCGAGGAGAATTTCTCCTATATTAGGGTTTTTGGTTGTTGGTTACTCCACATGCTCTGCCTCTATTTTTACCAGATCGCTTGGTGTGTCGCGAAGTAGCACATCAGACTGTGCATGGGGGAATTAGCAGGGAGCTGAAAACAGTACAAAAGAAGGTGTGGCCCATTTTTCCCATGCAAATTGGTACATTTTCTCTACTGAACTTTGACCATTTGAAAGTAGAATCTGTAACCCTGGAAGAAATCAAGTTGGTCAATATTTAATTTAAGAAGAACGATCCGCAAAAGATCGTAGGTAACCACATGGCTAGCTGCAATCTGAAAACATATGAACATAAAGAGTCTCCTTGGGATGAAATATTATGAGGAGCGAGGTCCTATCAAGAGGTTCTAGGTCAAATTCAAGTTCTGACACTAGATAAAATGGCCGAGTTTTATAATTTGCAGAAACATCGAAGAAATAGCCTCCCCAAAGTATTGCAAGGGGAAACCCTGACACCCCCAACCACACAATAAGAAGAGACCCAAGGGTTAGAAACATGGAGCTCTAGTGGACAAGATGCCCAAGAAAATTTGGAGGAAACTGAGGTCTTGATAAAGAGGGAAAAAGAAAATCCACAGTCCACACAGGGTAAACCAACAATTGACACAACCAGGAAGCATCCATTCACAGAGATAGGTAGCCCTATCCAATCTATCACACCTCTACAGTTCAGTAGAGGGATCCTGATGGCTGAAGTTGTGTTCATAGGAGACATTACACCTATTTTAGTAGAAGAGATACGTCTTTCAGAATTCTTCTTCAGTAAGAAAAGAAAGGCAGTAGTAATAAGAGAAACACACCAAAGGGATAGTGAAACAGTCAAGAAGCCCATGATGCTATTAGATGGATATGCCCTAGAAGAAGAATACTTTGCTACATAGGTCGCAGGCCCGCTGGGAGGTTTTGCGACAAAAAACTAGTTTTCAGTGAGCAACCTGAAGGATAAGTTGAAGCAGAAAGATATGATGATAGGCCAATTGCAAAATAAAATGAAAACGATGGAACACAATGTCAGGAATGAGATCGACAAGGAAGTACAACAGCTCAAATCCAGTCTTGATGATATGCAGAAAAAATCATAGACAAGCAATGAATTAGTCAGACAACTGCAAGCAAAGGTGAGCTTAACTAAAAAATAGGTAGTAGATATATCATCTTTCTAGACCCAATATCTAGAGGTACATAAGGAACTAGAATCAACGCAACAAAGCCTTTTCAATAAGGTGGAAGATATCCAAAATCATTTTCGGGTGCTAAATCAATCCTTAGATAACATTGGTTTAAGAGAACGAGAATCTATTGCTGCTCGGGCCACTTTCCAGGAAGTAGCTGTGTCGTCGGCTAGAGAAGGAGTGCCTGCAATTTCCAGGTTGTCTATTTCAGAACAAGCTAGAGGCGATATAATACTCAATACTTGGGAAGCCAACATAGCCGAAGGTAAAAATATGGCTAAAGAATTCAAAGAGGCTTGTGAATAAGATTTTCACATACTCAACAAAGAGTCATTAGGCCTCAGAAAATATGATAGCTCTGAAATACTGGGACAATTTGATATAGCCAAGCATCAACTTAATATCAAGACAAACATGGAAGAGGATCAGGATGAAATCTTTCTATTAAAATATATTGATATTACTCAGATAGATAGATGGCTGATGAATCCTAATGTGTAGCTACAATCTATAACTTCAGAGGACAAGAGAAAGGAAGATAGATTTTCTAAATTAGAAAAGAAATTATATTTTTTTGAAGAAAATGACTTAACAGAACCCTCTAGGCGGGTGGCACAATTTGTGGGCAAATGTGTCGAATGTGTCAAGCAAGGAAACGAAAACACCTCCAAGAACCAATGAGGTAGTCAATACACATCATATGTACAGATCATGATTAGATATTATCTATTTTTGAGATGGACAATAGGAAAGAAAAACGCCTCTGCCAGCATGACGGAAAGGCAAAAGAGATGCAAGTGAAGCGCTTCAGATTTCATTTTTTGTAATCCTTACTATTTTAGAAATAAGGCAAATTCCATCCGTTTAGGGTTGAGAACATTTTGTATAAATACTTATTTGGAAGAGTGAACAAAGGCTTCTTCTTGTCGTATTGTAACTAAGAAAACTCATCCTTTGTGAGTATTAATACAAGTGCAGACATGGATTCCAAATTTTGTGCAGTTTGAGTTATGTGCCCTTCTTGTATATCATATTTCTAGTTTTCTTTATGTTACTCCTCAATAAGTGAATGAATGCAATTTAGTAAAACATCTACTGTGATCATATTTCATTTAGTTATCTGATAAGCATACAATTTTTCCTCTGTTTTCGCTATCAACAAATACAAGCCCTGCAAGCGACTTGGATTACTCTATCATATATCCTTTCAGGGGTACATTTCACTCTTTCTTCTACTATAAACAAGGTAATATTCTACTGTCATTGATGCCTTATCTTGTTTAATAGTTTTGTAGTTTTTTCCATCACCACCCAATTTGATTAATTGACTCAGATGATGAAATACGACCTCTGTTTTGTTCAACTATTAATTTAATTTGAGGATTTAAATTCTTTCATAACTAGCAGAAGAAAAAGCACTCTTAAAACAAATAATTCCTTAATTCCTGATGCCTGACATTATGCTTTGAGCCTTAAGTTTAATCTCAGGAACAATAGACGTGAAT
>ML800632.1:125568-146045 GCA_009831015.1 Picea engelmannii
CATTAACGATGATTATCACATAATTAATCCTTTGCTAAATAATGACTCAGATAAATTCAAATTTCATCTGTGATTTTCCCAAAAATTAATGACATTAATAGTTGATTTACGACAATCATTCCAAGTAAGATCCTAGACCACCACCAAAATCTTATTCATTAAGGAAAAGTAAATGCTTCGTCAGTACAAGTATTGGCAAATCGACGCAATTAAAGGAAAAGGATATTGAATTTCAAATTTCATTGTGTGTTTTCACTAAGCAGTAGGTTTTCAAGGTAATAAACATTGTGCATTTCCCGTGACAGATATCAGAGCTCTAAGACCTGATACCATGGCTCCTCTAAAAGCAGCTAAAGCACTTGGTGAAGGATCGAGCCAAAACACAGATATCCTCTCCAACACCTCGCCCAGAAACATAGATGTCGTTAAATCCTAGACGCAAGTGTTCAATATTCTACAGTATGAATTGGTCAATTTCCCGAATGAATCAGGTGATGATGAGACAGAGGGCCTAGATACCAAATACAAAATCGTTGCCCAGTCAGAGCTACATAAGATAGCGACGAGGCCTAGGCTCTTTCCCTACAATGATATGATCGGTTGGGAGTTAGATAATGTGGATATGCATACTAGAACCATTTTCAATTCAAAAAAGGTCCTAGTTGGGTCTTCCAGGCCAGAACATCTACAGGTGATGTACAAATTGTCTCCCGTATCCAATTTCGTTTACAATTCCAGTTTCCTAGTAGACTTTAACAAGAAGGAATGTGACCAATACAGAAAAAACCTTCCCAATTTAATTAAAGACTGGTACTCTCACCCTGAGAAGTTCATAGCTAATTCCCATGGTATATACCAAGTTTCCAAACCATAACCTCACATAATGTACATAGCAATGATGATGTGTAGACTTTAAGGGAAGGGAAACATAACACATTTCTTTTTACCATGGGTGCCAATTATGCACACAGTAGTAGAGGGATATTATTTTGATTGGGCCAAGATATTTTTAGACATTTTGGTTCAAGAGATTGCAAGATATCAGTCACTAAGAGCCAAGGGGAAACCGACCCATTTTTTCATGTTGGCTTATATTATGGGCGTCGTTTGTTTTATGACGCCTTTTCCACTGATGGGCTGGAGTTGGACTCCAAGTAGTGCTGAAATCATACATACTTATCATTCGAAGCTTTGGGAAGACAAGGAAAAATATTTCTTTTATGAAACCTGCAACTGGGTGGTGGTGCCAATGCACACTGCTATATATGGTTGCCCACCTACCAGGATTTCCAATAAAATTGTGACTAATCTGGGCAAGATGGCAGACTGGTACATTGAGGAGCATTTCTCCTATATTAGGGTTTTTGGCTATTCGGTTCCTCCACATGCTCTGCCTCTATTTTTAACAGATCGCTTGGTGTGTTGCGAAGTACCACATCAGACTGTACATGGGGGAATTAGCAAGGAGATGAAAGAAGTACAAAAGAAGGAATGGCCTATTTTTCCCGTGCAAATTGGTACATTTTCTCTGCTGGACTTTGACCATTCGAAAGTAGAATACACAACCCTAAAAGAAATCAAGTTGGTCTATATTGAATTTAAGAATCATGATCCAAAAATGATCGTAGGTAACTGCATGGAAAGATGCAATCTGAAAAGATATGAAAATGAAGAGTCTCCTTAGGATGAAATATTCCGAGGAGAGAGGTCCTATCAAGAGGTTCTGGATCGAATTCAAGTTATGACACCAGATAAAATGGCCGAGTTTTATAATTTCCAGAAGCATCAAAGAAATAGCCTCCCCAAAGTTTTGCAAGGGGAAACCTCGACACCCACAACCACACAACAAACAGAGACCCAAGGGTTATAAACATGGAGCTCTAGTGGATAGGATGCCGAAGAAAATTTGGAGGAAATTGAGGTCTTGATAGAGAGGGTAGAAGAAAAGACACAATCCACACAGGGTAAACGAACAACTAACACAGCCTGGAAGCAACCATCCACAAAGATAGGAAGTCCTATCCAATCTGTCACACCTCTATAGTTCAATAGAGGGATCCCGATGACTGAAGTTGTATTCATAGGAGACCTTACACCTATTTCAGCAGAAGAGATACCTCCTTCAGAATTATTCTTTAGTAAGAAAATAAAGGCGATAGTAAGAAGAGAAACACACCAAAGGGATGGTACGACGTTCAAGAATCACATGATGCTATTAGATGGACATGCCCTATAAGAAGAAGACTTCGCTACAGAGGTCGTAGGCTCACTGGGAGATTTTGCGACAGTAAGCCAGTTTTTAGTGAGCAACCTGAAGGATAAGTTGAAGCAGAAAGATATGCTGATAGGCCAATTGCAAAATCAAATGAAAATGGTGGAATAGAATGTCAGGAATGAGATCGACAAGGAAGTCCAATAGCTCAAATCTAGTCTTGATGAGATGCAAAAAAAGTCACAGACAAGCAATGAATTAGTCAGACAACTGCAAGAGAAGGTGAGCTTAATTGAAAAAGCAGTAGTAGATATATCAGCTTTCCAGCAGTAGTAGATATATCAACGAATCATTTTCAATAAGGTGGAAGCTATCCAAAATCATTTTCGTGTGGTAAATCAATCCTTACATAACATTGGTTTAAGAGAGTGAGAATCTATTGCTGCTCGGGCCACTTTCCAAGAAACAGTTGTGTCCTCAACTATAGAAGGAGTGCCTATGGTTTCTAGGTTGTCTGTTTCAGAACAAGCCAAAGGATATATAATACTCAAGACCTCGGAAGCCAACATAGCCGAAGGTAAAAAGATGGCTAAAGAATTCAAAGAGGCTTGTGAATAATCTTTTCAATTACTCAACAAAGAGTCATTAGGCCTCAGAAAAGATGATAGCTCTGAAATACTGGGACAAGTTGATATATCCAAGCATCAACTTAATATCAAGACAAACATGGAAGAGGCTTACGCTGAAATCTTGCTATTAAAATATATTGATATTACTCAGATAAATAGATGGTTGGTGAAGCCTAATATGCAACTACAATCTATAATTTCAGAGGACAAGATAATGGAATATAGATTGTCTAAATTAGAAAAGAAATATGTTTTTGAAGAAAATGACTTAATAGAACCCTCCAGGCTGGTGGCACAATTTGTGAGCAAATGTGTTGAATGTGTCAAGCAAGGAAAGGGAAGCACCTCCGAGAACCAATGAGGTAGTCTGTACACATCATATGTACAGATCATGATTAGAGATTATCTATTTCTAAGCTGGACAATAGGAAAGAAAAACTCCTCTGCCATCATGACGAAAATACAAAAGAGAAAGTGAAGCACTTCAGATTTCACTTTTTGTAATCTTTACTATTTTAGAAATAAGGCGAATTCCAACCATTTAGGGTTGATAACCTTTTGTATAAATACTTATTTGGAAGAATGAACAAAGGCTTCTTCTTGCTGTATTGTAACTAAGAAAATTCATCCTTTGTGAGTATTAATACAAGTGAAGACATGGATTCCAAATTTTGTGCATTTTGAGTTATGTTCCCTTCTAGTATTTCATATTTCCAGTTTTCTTTATGTTACTCCTCGATAAGTGAATGAATTCAATTTAGTACAAAATCTATTGTGATCATATTTCATTTAATTATCTTATAAGAAAACATTTTTTCCTTTGTATTTGCTATCAACAAATACAAGACCTGCAAGCGACTTGGATCACTATATCATATATCCTTTCAGGGGTACATTTCACTCTTTCTTCTACTATAAACAAGGTCAGATTCTCCTGTCATTGATTCCTTATCTTGTTTAACAGTTTTGTAATTTTCTCCATCACCACTCAATTTGATTAATTGACTCAGATGAGGAAATACGACCTCTGTTCTGTTCAAATATTAATTTCATTTGAGGATTTAAATTCTTGCATAACTACTGGAAGAAAAATCACTCTTAAAACAAATCATTCCTTAATTCCTAATGCCTGACATTATGCTTTGAGCCTTAAGTTTAATCTCAGGAACAACATATTTTTGGTGTCGTTGCCGGGGACGGAGAAACGAAGTTATGTTTCCCTGGGAGAATGACATTGTAAGTTTCTCTCTTTGATAGTGAACAAATATAGAATACAATATTAAGGCTAATTTTAATTTTCACCTGACGAATCCACCACTAATAGGCTGACATCCAGTCAAAGGAATACTAGAAAAAACGCTGATGATAAGCAGAGCATGCCTATATCCAACCCTAAAAAAAAATTGAAACCAAGGGGATACCTTAAGAAGACCACTACTTCCACAGGTAAGGTTTATCAACCCAAACCCACATAATCTAGTGCTAAGGTTCCACCCGAACAGTTAACTCCGCAAGAAGGTTCCACCCAAATCCATTTCAGAGAAATATTGACTGAAAGAGTTGAAGTCGAAAGCATAAGCCCTGAGTTGGTTTTACTTGAGATAGATATTGAAACCGATTCAGTTGCCTCCTTTACTAATAAAGTAAAAAGAACCATCTCTATATCTTCTTTGATTGATATTCCATCAGTCCCTGAAATTAAGTTTCCATCTTCCCAAAGTTTCGAAGAATATATCTTACACTCCGATTCGAATCTTGTTGGATCTCCCGTTTATATATCCTGCAAATCCTAAGAGCCTAGTCCTCATCTCTCTTTTCCCCCATTTTTCAATTTTCTGTTTCCCGACGATCATTTACTAGAACCCCTTTCTCTTCATCCCGAAGTAGCCGAAAGTTCACTACACATATTTGAAAATCCTCTCTATAATCTCCAAGTTTCATCCCCTAGATTATCAATGGCTGCTGCTAGAGGAGGTGGTTCCGGAGGCGGCGGAGGTGGAGGAGGATTGGGTGTTGGAGGGGGAGGAGGAGGCTATCAAGGACCACCCCCACCTCCTAGAATTTTTGCTAAAGTAGTTGCTAGGCATGCTCCTTTAGTCCTCCCAGTTTCCCTCCACGATTTACCCGAAAAGTATATGAAAAACCTGCCAAAGTTCACAGGAGAGGGAGACTTAAATACTACTGAACACATAATTTTTTTTGATAAATTTGCTGATATCATTGGCCTTGAGCACGAGGATGTTTATTGAAGGATCCTATTTCAAAATTTCGAAGGATAGGTGAGAACCTGGTTCCAAGGGCTACCAACAAGTTTTATAAGAACATACGATGAGTTGGAAAATGCATTTCTCAGACAATGGGGAGAGAGGAAAGATCACGTTTATTATTTAACCGAGTTCAGAGCTTTAAGAAAGAAAAATTTAGAAATAGTTCTCAAATTCACTCAGAGATTTAATAAATTGTATAACAAAATTCCAGCTGAGGTTAAACCTTCCCAACCTGCAGTAAAGGTGACTTTCGCTGGGGCTTTCGAGCCTAACTTTGCCTTACTTTTGAGGGAAAGGAGATCTCCAGACCTCACAAGAATGCAAGATGATGCTATAGAAATCAAATCAAATATGATGGCATCGAAAAAATTGAAAGCTAAAGATGAAACAAGAAATAAAGAAACCAGATGATTCAGAGAACAAGCATGACCTTCCGGATCTGGGAGGTCTGTGGAAGACAAAATGGATGACATGGAAAAAATAATTAAAGAATTATCAAACAAAATATCGAGGATGGAACTGGACCAATATAAAACAGATCAGTTCGCTAGAAAATATTTCAGAAGAAATCCTAACCCCCAAATGCAACAAAGACAGATAAAAAATGAAGATCAAAAGATTCAGACCCCCTTTAAAAACTAAAATTTTATAGGAGGAGATGACATGTGAATCTTTGAGGAGTTAGAGGAAGACATGAATAATATTAGCGATGATGATCAAGAACCTCATATGACGAGGCAAGACTATGAAAGGTCTTTAGGCGTAGAATACATGTTTAATGATGATAGCATAAATATTACAAAATATTCTGCTTATCAAGGAATCACCGACAATATAATGTCCGAGCTTCAACATAAATATAATTTAAGGCCTAGGGATAGAAATTTCACAAATTCCCAACAGAAGAAGATCTTGACGAGAAGTAAAGTGAGTGAGGCAACTCAATCAAGAGTTGAAACACAGACTGCCTAGACAAAAGGAGTTGAAACATAGAATGCCAAGACAAAAGCAATGGAAATTCTGACTGTCAAAACAAAGACAACCGAAATGAAAGAAACACAAACTAATAAAATAGAAAAGAGGGAGATAGTGATCCCAACCAGAGAAGCCGAAAAGACAACGAGGATTTTTAATCTAGAAAATGAGATTAATAAAATCAAGATCCCTATACCTCTGGTTGAACTGGAAAAAAACCCCACATATAGAAAAAAAAATTCCAAAATGATAAATGTTTCGGATATTGAAAGCCATGCAGATGTTAAAACTTTAAAATATGATAAACCAACTATAATGTTTGGTCCACATTTTGAAAATGCCAGAGATTCTGTCGCTCCTTTCTAAATCATGCTGACTGTGCATGATGATCTGCTCCATAATTGTATGTTAGATTCTGGAGCCTCCCACAATGTGATACCCAAAGGTATTATGGAAAAATTGTGACTAGAAATTACCAGACCATACCAAGATTTGTATTCTTTTGATTCGAGAAAAGTTAAATGTATGGGTATGATTAAATATTTAGTGGTTAATCTTGCACAAATTACTGTAAAAAGTATTCTGATGGATGTGGTTGTTGCTGATATCCCCGCAAAGTATGGTATGATGTTATCCAGGTCTTGGGGTGCCAAACTTGGAGGATCCCTTCAACTCAACATGACATACACTACAATCCCGATATTCGATGAGCAGTTCACTCGCCTGTACAAAGAAACAAGGTTGGAATATACTGTAAGTGACCTGCAAAATCCAAATAATTACCCTGTATATGTCGCCGATCAAGAATTAGGAAATTTTATATTATCTCTCGACGATGATTTAGATGAATGTATAGAATAAAATTGTACAAAAAAAGAAAAAATAGAAAAGACCAATAAAAATGTAAATAGTGTTGGAGTTTGGAAAATGTATTTTGATGGTGCTTCATCTTGTGAAGGAGCAGGAGTTGGATTGCTGTTTGTGGCACCCAGAGGCGAGTTCATTATTCCTTTTTCCTACATATTACAGTGGGACATCTATTGTACAAATAATGTATGCGAATATGAAGCCCTGGTTTTAGGATTAGATGCTGCAAGGAAGTTGAAGATTGAAAATATGATAGTTTATGGTGATGCGGAATTGATCGTGAAATAGATAAAGAAACAGTACCAGGCCAAACACCCAAGGTTGAGGTCCTACATAAATTGTGCCTGGGATCTGATTGATAATTTTTTCTCATCATTTAATATCCACCATATCCCTAGAATGGAGAATCAATAGGAAGATTCATTGGCCAAAGAAGCCGCAACGTTTGTACCTCCTACTGTCCTCAAACTAAAGTGTCACATAGAAATGAGGCACAAACCCTCCATACCAAATAATGTTCAACACTGGCAAGTCTTCGAGGATGATGAACAAATCAGGAAATTCCTAGAAATGGTAGATGAATTTTTCGAAACACATATTGATTAGGAAAATCAAAATGACCCTGCTTGGATTATGTAGGAAGGTGAAGATCCATAGGAGTTCGAGGATAAAATCTCTAATCACCGCATGTTGGTACTAAAAAATAATCAGATCCCTAAAGATATGATTCCTTTGGAAAGATTATTCGATCATGATGATATTCCCTTAAAGTCTACTTTGCAACCTCAACTTGAAGAGGTTGAAGATTGTAACATAAGCACCAAGGAAACTCCTAAGATGGTAAATATATCTAAATACATTCCCCCTGAAATGAAAAGAAAATATGCTGAGTTACTCAAGAATTACAAGGATGTTTTCGCTTGGTCTTACGATGAATTAAGAAATTATGACACCACCGTAATTGGACACAAAATTCCCTTAAAACAGGGTGTTAAACCTTTCAGGCAGAAGCTCAGACAGATAAATCCCATACTACTACCTGTGATATAAAAGGAAGTGAAAAAGATCCTAGATGCGAAGATCATTGTTCGACTCAGATATTTCGACTGGGTAGCCAATCTGGTTCCTGTCAGGAAGAAAAACGATGAAATCAGATTATGTGTAGATTTCAGAAATTTAAACAAATCATCTCTCAAAGATAATTATCCATTATCTAAAATGGATCACGTATTGGAAAAAGTGGTTGGAGAAAATAAAATGTCTATGATTGATGTATTTTAAGGCTATAATCAAATTGCAGTCCACGAGGACTAAAAACAAAAAACCACATTCACTAACCCATGGGGTACCTTTATGTATGACAAAATGCCATTTGGTTTGATGAACATAGGAGACACTTTCCAACGAACTATGGACATCGCCTTTGTTGGCGAAAGATATAAGTTTTTTGTCATTTATCTTGATGATCTAACCATGTTTTCTAAATCTGATGCAGAGCACCTGATACACCTCAAACAGACGTTTGAGAAATGTCGAAAATTTGGTTTGTCTCTGAATCCCAAGAAATCTCACTTTGAAATGCAGGAAGGTAAAATATTGGGCCTTATAGTATCTCTAAATGGAATCAAAATCGACCCGAAAAGGGTTGAAGCTATATATACTATCAATATTCCTAGGAACAGAAAGGAAATACAATCATTTTTAGGAAAAAATATTTTTTTAAGAAGATTCATCCCAAACTTAGCTGAAATTGTAAAATTGATTACAGATATGCTCAAAAAGGACAGCGAAGTCAAATGGGCAACTGAAGCCAAAGCTTCATTTTAACACATCAATAAAGTTATAGGTGAAGCACCAGTGTTGGCCAACCCAGATTATGTGAAATAATTCTTGATTTTCTCATTTTCCTTCGAACACACTATCACGACCGTGCTCTTACAAAAAAACAATGAAGGTTTCGAGCAACCAATATCATTTTTTAGTAAAAGTCTCAGAGATGCTGAACTAAAATATGATATATTGGAAAAACAAGCATACGTAATGGTAAAGGCCCTCAAATCTTTCAGGACTTATGTACTCCATTCTAAGATAATTGCCTATGTACCAACAAACATTGTCAAGGATATATTAGTTCAACCGGATAGTGATGGAAAAAGGGGCCGATGGTTAGCCAAGATTTAGAAATTTGACCTAGAATTAAAACCGAACAAACTTGTCAAAGGTCAGGGCTTGGCTAAGTTACTAGATGAATCAAATTTTTGGGCACTTGGGGTAAATCACCTAAAAGCTTATGAAGATTTTCCAGACATAGATGGACTTGATGTTACTATAACTGCAACCGAGATCCAAGAAAATTTTTCTTCCTCTGCCTGGTATAAAGACATAGTTTCTTACCTTCTAACTCTGCAATGTCTAAGTGATATGACCCCTTCCAAATCCATAATGTTGAATTTGCACGTAGTAAAGTATTGTATCATGGAAAACCAACTATATTGGAAGGATCCTCTGGGATTTTTATTGAGCTGTTTACTAGAATCTGAAATGGAAAGAGTCATAAATGAATTTCACGAAGGGGTGTGTGGAGGGCATCACGCCTAGAGAGTGATGGCCTATAAAATCCTGAGAGCTAGATATTATTGGCCAAAATTATCCACTGAGGTGAATGCCAAAGTTAGAGCCTGTAACCTCGGCCAATTATTCTCATGCAAACAAAAGCTTCTGACCTTACCTTTGGTCCCAGTCAAAATAGAAGCTCCATTCCAACAACGGGGTCTGGATTTCATCGGTGAAATCCACCCAAATTCAAGCACACAACATAAGTGGATTTTGATTGCTACTGACTATTTCACTAAATGGGTGGAGTCCATTTCGACGCAAAATGCAATAGACACAATGGTGATCATTTTTCTAGAATATAATATCTTATCGAGATTTGGCTTTCCCCGAAAGATAGTCACTGATAATGCCCAAGCTTTCAAATCCATGGCTATGGTAAGTTTTTGTCAAAAGTACAACATTGTACTAAGACATTAAATGACCTACTATCCTGAAGGCAATGGATTAGCTGAGTCCTCGAACAAGAGTTTAATCACCATAATTAAAAAAGGGCCGAATGAAAACAATAAAGATTGGCATGTGCATTTGAAGTATGCTTTATGGGACAATAGAATAGGCACTAGGAAATCCATCGGAATGTCCCCCTTTCAAATGGTATATGGAACCGATGTGGTTCTCCCCATAAATCTTGCTCTGCTCGTAATGAAAATCTGGCAGGACGTGAAGAGGAGCCAAAGGAAATCACTAGAAGAATAAATCAATTGATAGAAGTCCAACAGAATAGGGATGAAGTGGATGAGAGACTCCAAAAATATCAGGATAACATGAAAGCCCTGTTTGACTAAAAAACTAAAGATAGGGAATTCCTCCCTGGTGACCTGGTTTTAAAATGGGATGTCGGGAAGGAAGACTTAGGAAAGCACGAAAAATTTGACCATATATGGTGTGGACCTTTTAAGATCACAACTTTTGAGGGAAAAAAATCATTTTTGTTAGAAAATATCGATGGGAAAATCCTTAACGCCCCTATCAATGGGCATTACCTAAAGAATTTCATGTAGTAACCAGATTCCGAGCTCCCATTTCACATACCGGTTTGATTTTCACATTTTTGTTTACAAATTTTCGTTTGTTCGGTAAGTCTTTACTTTCACTATAAATAAAAATAGGTTTGTCGATTTCCTAAAAAAACAAAAATATAAAAATAAGTAACGCATAGAGTTCTGTTCTATAGAAGTTCTTGACAAATCTCATGTTTATTTTCATTGCAGGATACCAGCTGATAGTCAAGAGATAAGCTGTATCAAAAATCGATGCTCACATTTCAAAACATTGGCTTTCTCTCGAAACAGGTGATAAATATATAGTGTATTTGGTTGAAAATATAGAGAAAATATGAGGTATGAACTTCTTCCCTACTGCCCCAAGTTAAATTTTCAAGGAGATATCACTAGGTATGACAAAAGTTTCATTTGTACAAATGCTGTCACCTAATATACAACGAGAGGAACATAAAATTATGTTTTAACTCTCAAGAGTTTTCTCTGGACAAAATAAAATTAAAAATAAAATAAAATAAAATAAAAAAATGGAATAAAATTTATAATAAGAAAGTAAGCAATAAAAAGACTTTAAAGAAAAAAATTCAAGAATCCATAAGCAGAATCGCATAGGAATGACCATTTTAACAATAGAACATCTGAATCCTCTTTCTGTTTTTCCTTCTTATCTTCAAGCTGTATTTTCCTGTGATTCTAAATATCTTTTCTTGATCTTCATGGAGGAAAAATGACTTCACCTTGGCTCTGAAAGCTCAAAAACAAGTCTGCAACATGAGAATAGGCAAAAATATTTATGATCCCTCTGACTTTAACTGAAATAAAGTATGTTTGGGTTAATCCTAACTACTGTAGCTTTTCAAACATATTTAAACTGATTAGTTTTGCTCAAGGAAATTCCCTGGAAATCAAAGGTCCGCCTTGAAAACATCCTATAAGCGAAGGTGTTTTGAAGGTCGAAAGAAGGTTAGTCTAGAGTAATCAAAGTGAGTTAACAAACCTCTAATGCTAAATTATAAACAGATGTCATCCCTGGTATTGTATACAAATTGATTGCCCCCACTTCATGTTTTAAAAATATATGACATATCGTAAAAAAAAATTCATAAAATGATTGCCCCCATCTAGTCCAAAAAGAGATGATGAAAGGAAATTCCTTAAATGATTACCCTCATCTCGACATTTAAATGCAAAGTTACCGATTGAAGTGGTGAATGGAAATTCAATATGGGAATTAGATAACTTCACTAGGGTACTAAACAGGCTCACTGGCAGTGAAACAATGTCTACGATATCTGCAAGGCTGTTATACATGTATTATAATGCACTCTGGTAACTAGTTCTCTTTTCAACTAGATCTACATTCTAAGACAACACATGACTCCCTAACTAAAACATTAAAATTACTTTGCCTTGATGCGAACAAAATCGAATAGAGTCTGATAGATCAGTTAAGGTTGTTTTGATTATCTTAATCAAATATGAAATTAGTTTTAAAAAAACGAATCCATTAATAAGCCTAAACTTGATATCAATGAATGATTAAGTTTTAAAAGTTTTTAGAGATATGGATGAAGTCCAAAGTTCGTCTGTGTGTCCTTTTTCAGAATGTGTTTCACATAAATGAAATAATGACTCCATTTACCCAATAAAGGCTACTTGGTCTACTTTTCTTTTGCGTCTCACAATGAGACGAGATCCCTAGATGGAGCCTATGTTGGAACACATATATATTTATAAAACTTTAGACTTTAATAAACTTCATTCTCGTTTAAATAAAAACAACATGCACTTAATTCTCACTGTTGATGAAGTCTTCCATTTAATCAAACGATCCTAATCTCTTAAGAATTATGGATCCGCCTACTTGTTAAGGAGTCAAATAACTAAAAGACTACATTCGAGAAATTGAGTTTCGGAGTTTCGCAATGCAGGCTTTTCAACATACAACAAGTCCAAAGTCCCAATAGCGGAAATCACAAAATCATCTTAAGCTCTAAACCAGATTAATTAATGATTAACGACTAATTAATCATGTCGTGATTTCACATTTCAGGGGTCCTACATGCAACGAATATCAAAGCCCCGATATCCAAAATCGTGAAATCGTCTTAAGTTTTAAACCAAATTAATTAATGATTAAAAACAATTAAGGGTTAATTGATCATATCGCGATTTCACATTTCAGAGATTCTTCCTCGAAAGACTTTCAAAGTCCTGATAGCTGAAATCGCGAAACTGTCTTAGGTTGATCACGATTATTTAAATGGTTTAAACATGATTAAATTTAATTAATCACATCGCAATTTCTTGTTTCGGGGATTATACCTTGAAATGTCATAAAATATCCTGATATCCGAAGTCACTAAATTTTCTTAACAATAAGTATGATTAACTGATGCATTAACGATTATTAACACATAATTAGTCCTTCGCTAAATAATGACTCAGATAAATTCAAATTTCATCTGTGATTTTCCCGAAAATTAATGACATTAATAGTTGATTTATGACAATCATTCCAAGTAAGATCCTAGACCACCATCGAAATATTATTCATTAAGGAAAATTAAATGCTTCGTAAGTAGAAGTATTGGAAAATCGACTCAATTAAAGGAAAAGGATATTGAATTTCAAATTTCATTGTGCATTTTCACTAAGCAATAGGTTTTCAAGGTAATGACCGTTGTGCATTTCCCATGAAAAATGTCAGAGCTCTGAGACCTGATACCATTGCTCCTCGAAAAGCAGCTAAAGCGCTTAGTGAAGGATCGAGCCAGAACACAGATATCCTCTCCGACACCTTGCCCAAATCCATAGACGCCGTTAAATCCTGGATGCAAGTGTTCAATATTCTACAGTATGAATCGGTCAATTTCCTAGACGAATCAGGTTATGATGAGACAGAGGACCTAGCTACCAAATACAAAATCGTTGCCCAGTCAGAGATACATAAGATAACGACGAGGCCTAGGCTCTTTCCCTACAACGATATGATCGATTGGACGTTAGAGAATGTGGATATCCCTACCAAAACCATTTTTAATTCACAAAATGTCGCAGTTGGGTCTTGGCCAGAACATCTACAGGTGTTGTACAAATTTTCTTCAGTATCCAATTTCGTTTACAATGCAAGTTTCCTAGTAGACTTTAACAAGAAGGAATGTGACCAATACAAAAAAAACCTTCCCGATTTGATTAAAGACTGGTACTCTTGCCCCGAGAAGTTCATAGCTGATTCCCATGGTATATACCCAGTTGTCGCACTAGAACCTAACATAATATACATAGCAATGATGATGTGTAGACTCTACGGGAAGGAAAACACAACACATTTTTTTTTACTGTGGGTTCCTATTATGCACTCAGTAGTAGAGGGATATTCTTTTGATTGGGCCAAGAAATTTTCAGACAGTTTGGTTCAAGAGATTGCAAGATATCAGTCACTAAGAGACAAGGGGAAACCGACCCAATTTTTCATGTCGGCTTATATTATGGACGTCATCGTTTTTATGATGCCTTTTCCGCTGATGGGTTGGAGCAGGACTCCAATTAGTGTTGAACCCATACATACTTATCATTAGAAGCTTTGGGAATATAAGGATAACTATTTCTTTTATGAAATCTGCAACTTGGTGGTGGTGCCAATGCACACTGCTATATATGGTCGCCCATCTCCCAGAATTTCCGACAAAATTGTAACTAATCTGGACAAGATAGAAGACGGGTACATCGAGGAGAATTTCTCCTATATTAGGGTTTTTGGTTGTTGGTTACTCCACATGCTCTGCCTCTATTTTTACCAGATCGCTTGGTGTGTCGCGAAGTAGCACATCAGACTGTGCATGGGGGAATTAGCAGGGAGCTGAAAACAGTACAAAAGAAGGTGTGGCCCATTTTTCCCATGCAAATTGGTACATTTTCTCTACTGAACTTTGACCATTTGAAAGTAGAATCTGTAACCCTGGAAGAAATCAAGTTGGTCAATATTTAATTTAAGAAGAACGATCCGCAAAAGATCGTAGGTAACCACATGGCTAGCTGCAATCTGAAAACATATGAACATAAAGAGTCTCCTTGGGATGAAATATTATGAGGAGCGAGGTCCTATCAAGAGGTTCTAGGTCAAATTCAAGTTCTGACACTAGATAAAATGGCCGAGTTTTATAATTTGCAGAAACATCGAAGAAATAGCCTCCCCAAAGTATTGCAAGGGGAAACCCTGACACCCCCAACCACACAATAAGAAGAGACCCAAGGGTTAGAAACATGGAGCTCTAGTGGACAAGATGCCCAAGAAAATTTGGAGGAAACTGAGGTCTTGATAAAGAGGGAAAAAGAAAATCCACAGTCCACACAGGGTAAACCAACAATTGACACAACCAGGAAGCATCCATTCACAGAGATAGGTAGCCCTATCCAATCTATCACACCTCTACAGTTCAGTAGAGGGATCCTGATGGCTGAAGTTGTGTTCATAGGAGACATTACACCTATTTTAGTAGAAGAGATACGTCTTTCAGAATTCTTCTTCAGTAAGAAAAGAAAGGCAGTAGTAATAAGAGAAACACACCAAAGGGATAGTGAAACAGTCAAGAAGCCCATGATGCTATTAGATGGATATGCCCTAGAAGAAGAATACTTTGCTACATAGGTCGCAGGCCCGCTGGGAGGTTTTGCGACAAAAAACTAGTTTTCAGTGAGCAACCTGAAGGATAAGTTGAAGCAGAAAGATATGATGATAGGCCAATTGCAAAATAAAATGAAAACGATGGAACACAATGTCAGGAATGAGATCGACAAGGAAGTACAACAGCTCAAATCCAGTCTTGATGATATGCAGAAAAAATCATAGACAAGCAATGAATTAGTCAGACAACTGCAAGCAAAGGTGAGCTTAACTAAAAAATAGGTAGTAGATATATCATCTTTCTAGACCCAATATCTAGAGGTACATAAGGAACTAGAATCAACGCAACAAAGCCTTTTCAATAAGGTGGAAGATATCCAAAATCATTTTCGGGTGCTAAATCAATCCTTAGATAACATTGGTTTAAGAGAACGAGAATCTATTGCTGCTCGGGCCACTTTCCAGGAAGTAGCTGTGTCGTCGGCTAGAGAAGGAGTGCCTGCAATTTCCAGGTTGTCTATTTCAGAACAAGCTAGAGGCGATATAATACTCAATACTTGGGAAGCCAACATAGCCGAAGGTAAAAATATGGCTAAAGAATTCAAAGAGGCTTGTGAATAAGATTTTCACATACTCAACAAAGAGTCATTAGGCCTCAGAAAATATGATAGCTCTGAAATACTGGGACAATTTGATATAGCCAAGCATCAACTTAATATCAAGACAAACATGGAAGAGGATCAGGATGAAATCTTTCTATTAAAATATATTGATATTACTCAGATAGATAGATGGCTGATGAATCCTAATGTGTAGCTACAATCTATAACTTCAGAGGACAAGAGAAAGGAAGATAGATTTTCTAAATTAGAAAAGAAATTATATTTTTTTGAAGAAAATGACTTAACAGAACCCTCTAGGCGGGTGGCACAATTTGTGGGCAAATGTGTCGAATGTGTCAAGCAAGGAAACGAAAACACCTCCAAGAACCAATGAGGTAGTCAATACACATCATATGTACAGATCATGATTAGATATTATCTATTTTTGAGATGGACAATAGGAAAGAAAAACGCCTCTGCCAGCATGACGGAAAGGCAAAAGAGATGCAAGTGAAGCGCTTCAGATTTCATTTTTTGTAATCCTTACTATTTTAGAAATAAGGCAAATTCCATCCGTTTAGGGTTGAGAACATTTTGTATAAATACTTATTTGGAAGAGTGAACAAAGGCTTCTTCTTGTCGTATTGTAACTAAGAAAACTCATCCTTTGTGAGTATTAATACAAGTGCAGACATGGATTCCAAATTTTGTGCAGTTTGAGTTATGTGCCCTTCTTGTATATCATATTTCTAGTTTTCTTTATGTTACTCCTCAATAAGTGAATGAATGCAATTTAGTAAAACATCTACTGTGATCATATTTCATTTAGTTATCTGATAAGCATACAATTTTTCCTCTGTTTTCGCTATCAACAAATACAAGCCCTGCAAGCGACTTGGATTACTCTATCATATATCCTTTCAGGGGTACATTTCACTCTTTCTTCTACTATAAACAAGGTAATATTCTACTGTCATTGATGCCTTATCTTGTTTAATAGTTTTGTAGTTTTTTCCATCACCACCCAATTTGATTAATTGACTCAGATGATGAAATACGACCTCTGTTTTGTTCAACTATTAATTTAATTTGAGGATTTAAATTCTTTCATAACTAGCAGAAGAAAAAGCACTCTTAAAACAAATAATTCCTTAATTCCTGATGCCTGACATTATGCTTTGAGCCTTAAGTTTAATCTCAGGAACAATAGACGTGAATATACCAACTTCCGCACCTAGAAATTTTCTGAAAAATGAGTAATACATACTAAATATGTACTTCTATAAAGTTTGGACATGACATTTTATAGAGCATGTACGGATCCCACATTCCATACTTAGCCACTTTTTGGATCGCGGGTTCTTGGGATGGCGGACTCAAAATTGGGCCTCTATTGTTCCGTGCCCTACAAATAACACCCAAAATTTTGCGATATACAAATTGACAAGCGGACTTGCGGGCTAGCTGGCTCAAAATTGCACTTCTATTGTTCTGTGTCCTCCAAACAACACTCGGAGTTTTGTTATATACAAATTGATAGACGGACTCCAGTGCTGGCGGGCTCAAGATTGCGATTGTCTATGGATGGTGATCCATATAAACTATCTAACATTATCTAAAAACATTATTTTTAATACTAATTTTTTAATATTAAATATTGATATTGTACAATTTAATTAGACAAAAAAATTTGTACAATATGAAACGCGGAAGCAGTCGGTCGGGCTGGTGATATAAAAGTAAGTGAAATATGAAAAAGTGAATCTGCCAACTTCCGCACCTAGAAATTTTCCAAAAAGTGAGTAATACATATTAAATATGTACTTTTATAAAGTATGGACATGAGATTCTATAGAGCATGTACAAATCTCACATTCCATACTTAGCGACTTTTTGGATCGCGGGTTCTCGGTCTGGTGGGATCAAAATTGGGCCTCTATTGTTCTGTGTCCTACAAATAGCACCCAGAGTTCCGTGATATACAAATTGATAGGTGGACTTGCTAGCTGGCTGGCTCAACATTGCACATCTATTGTTCCATGTCCTCTAAACATCACTCGAAGTTCCGCGATATACAAATTGACAGACAGACTCCAGGGCTGGCAGGCTCAAGATTGCGATTGTTTATGGATGGTGATTCCTATCAACTATCTAACATTATTGTTGGGTCACCAAAGTACCATATTTTTACCAACCTTTCACTTCACTTTTAACCATATTCCACTTTCTCGTACCCTTACATTAAACCATTTTCATGATTACATGGGTTTTAGACATATTATTTTCCAATGCATCTATTTTAGTGTTTTTGAGTGAATTTATGTTTAAATATTGGAAAAATGACATGTTTACACTTATATATGAAAGTGGGATGAGTTTCATGATGTTTATAGGTGTATTTGAAGACTCCAACCAAGTCAAATTTGACCATCAAACCTCAAATTCGAATTTCCTCTTCAACCCTTTGAAGATTTGATGAAGATTTGGAGATCTACTCAAGTATCTTGGATGGAGATTAATCATGAAATAGAGATTTGTGAGAGGATTTGTAGAGATATCACTTGATAGGTGTGAGCACATGGTTGTAACCGAATGAGACATTTTTGGATCTAGGAGATATTTGTGGATCTAAGTTATCTTGATTTTTTGTATAAATAGGAGTGCCTCCTCCATTTCAAGAGGAGGACTTCTGGAGCGTTGTGTCCAACTTATGATGGAATAAGAATAAAGATTTATTTTCACATTAGTTTCCATTCTCTAGTTTAGATTTAGAATGATTTAGTTTATGTGTTATTTTGTTCTTGGGAGAATTGAGCTCACTCCAAATAGATCATAGTAACATTTTCTTCTTGTTCTAATACTTTGAATAGGTATATATTCTTTATTGTTTTTATTAGAATTATTTGATGATCTTGATTGTTGATAGGTTATTTGAAACATTACGAGAATATCTCCTGTAAGGGAGCTAGTGTTTTTATTCCTACAACAACTAAGCCTTTTTAAGTGTATTTATTTTCAATGCATGAGTGTTTTCTTGATGATCTTGATTGTTGATAGGTTTTGGGAAACATCACGAGTGGACCTCCTGTAAGGGAGCTAGTGTTTTCTTGCCTACAACAACAAAGTCTTATTTAGTGGAATGAAAGAGTTAGGATTTGATTGAATTTTCTTATATTAGATTTAGATGCATACTCTTGCATATATTTTGTTGGCATCATCACAAGCTTACGAGAATCCATGGTTGATAATTAAATGAAAGCAATTTAAGCAATTGAATTGCCCAACAATTATCTAAAAACATTATTTTCAATACTAAAGTATTAATATTAAATATTGATATTGTACAATTTAATTACATAAAATTATTAAAGGATGTTAAATATCTTATTTAAAAGAAAAACCCATGTATTCGGAAACTTGCGTTCCAAAAAGTTTGTACAATATGAAACGGGGAAGCGGTTCGTCGGACTGGTGATATAAAAATAAGTGGAAATCTGAACACGTGTATCTTCCAACTTTCACACCTAGAAATTTTCCGAGAAATGAGTAATACATACTAAATATGTACTTTTATAAGTATGGAAATGAGATTTTATAGAGCATGTACGGTTCCCTCATTCCATACTTAGCCACTTTTTGGATTGCGGGTTCTCGAGCTGGCGGGCTCAAAATTGGGCCTCTATTGTTCCATGTCCTACAAATAACACCCATAGTTCTGTGATATAAAAATTGACAGGCGGACTTGCGGGCTGGCTCGCTCAACATTTCACTTCTATTGTTTCGTGTCATCCAAATGACACCCAAAGTTCCGTGATACACAAATTGACAGGCAGACTCCAGGACTAACAGGCTCAAGATTGCAATTGTTTACATGTATAACATATAACTTATATGTTATATATCTAACATTATCTAAAAACATTATTTTCAAATACTAAATTATTAATATTAAATATTGATATTGTACAATTTAATTACATAAAATTATCAAAGGATGTTAAATCTCTTATTTTTTTAAAAACGAAGGGAACAAAACAAAGCTTTTTAAAATTCTATCACCGCAAGCATACCAATGACCAATTTGAATTTTAAGGGCCTCTTGTTGATATGATAACACAATTGGACTCCGCACAATATATATTCGTTTATTTCAAATTATTCCAGGAGATTAATTTTACCAAGTTCATCGATCAAGGAAAAGTTCTAAAACAAGCCACATACTACATTCGCGTCATAGCGCCATACAAATTGACAGGCGGACTTGCGGGCTAGTTGGCTAAAAAATTGCAATTCTATTGTTCCGTGTCCTCCAAACAACACTTGGAGTTTCGCGATATACAAATTGACATATGAAGCATACAACCAAGAACCAACTAAACTCCAAACATGCCGCAAGAAAGTTCCCACAAGGTTCCATAGAGCAGCACGCATCGACCTTTGCATCAAACAATTTGATATACAAAGAAAAGACGTTGTGGCATTGGTTTTCTCTTACATCTGGTATATGTTCCCATGAGAAAATAATCCAGGCCATGGGATGTATGGAGTTTGTTAAGCCCTAATATTGGCTCATTACCACTTAATTGGGGCATATTAGATTAGTAATGTTATTTTATTTATGTCGGCTTTAGGCCATTAGTTGTGATTTAGATTAGTAATGTTATTTTATTTATGTCGGCTT
>ML800632.1:170557-182303 GCA_009831015.1 Picea engelmannii
TAGTTTATTTTATCAAAGCATTAATAAATAAGATGAAATTAATTGTGAGATTTTAATTTAGTTATAGGGGTTATTGTTCAATTTGGTTGAAGATGTCATGTTGATTTTAGTTGAGGCATGTTCATATACATATTGTTTTTTATTAAAGAAAATTGGTTAAATTAAAATTATATATATTTTAGAGTTAACATTGGTTGATGTTATATAGTTTATTTTAATTTTATTGTATAATCTTATATTGTAAGTAAAATAATTTTAATTTTGATTTTAGTTTGAAATGTTAATTTCTATGTTATTATTGCTAAAACATAGTGTTTTAATTTGAGTAGTACCTAAGGTTATATGACTATTGAATGTTGCGTTGTTATTAAATCATAATAATAAGTGTGAAGGTTGTGCTTGTTGGCCACTTCCTAGATGAGATTCAACCTATTACCACCAACACCTACTACCTAACTTGCACCACCTATTGTCAATGCAATAAACTTGTGCATTATCATCCTCCCCTTGATTAGATTTATTGTCTCCAAAATAAGAAATTCTTGCACTCCATTCTCTTTCAAAACCTTAGTAGCCTTTCTCCCTACAACTAAACTTACAAAAACATATAAATATATAGAAAAAATAATTAGATGATCCAATTCCAAGCTCAAACTAACAAAATATATTTTCACTCCCTTCTTAAAATCCTAATTTCGTTACCTTAAATCCCTACATTGACTACAATTTGTAGGAAACCGGTTGCATATTAGAGCATTACATAGTTATGTTAAGATGGTTTGAGCATTGCACAAACCCACCATTTTTTTACAACTTCTATAAAACCCACCAAGCACACAAAATGTTCAATGGTGAGCTACTATGTTTCAAAGACACTTTTATGCAATATGTAGATAGATGGGTTTAAATATTGCACATTTTTTAGGATCCTCAATGGTGTTCCCAAAAGAAAAAGTTTGCACCCAACAATGGAGATGAATGGTGGATGACAAATAACATGTCAATCACAAATTATTTTCAAAACATAGTGTTTTAGTTTGACTAGTACCTGTGGTCATAAATGTTGAATGTCGTGTTATTATAATCATATTAGCAAGTGCAAACGTTGTGCTTATTAGTGATTTCCTAGATGGGATTCATCTTATCACTCCCAATTCTTGCTACCTACCCTACACCACCATATATTATTATCCGAGCAAACTCATTCTTCTTCAACCTCCCTTTAATTCATTATTCCATCTCAAAATTGAGAAATTCCCATGCTCCATTCTCCGCCAAAACCTTAACAATATTTATCCCTACAACTCAATTTAACGATAAGTAGATAGAAAAATAAATAGATAATCTAATTCCAAGTTCAAAGGAAAGAAAAATACATTTTACTTTCCTTTTCTAAATTCAATTTCGTTACCTTCAATCCTTGCATTGACTATTATTTGCAAGAAACTAGTTATGTATATTGGATGATTATGTATATTGGAGAGTTGAACATTGCATAACCCCACCATTTTTGGTATTTTCTATAAAATTCATTGGCCATGCAAAGCCAACTATTTAACAATGATCTCAAAATTATAAATGGAACTTGTCGATATCACATGACCCAATGACATTGGGTCATGTGGTGTAACGATCCCATCTTTAAGACTACATGCGACACAACACAAAGCATTTTTTTTTTTTTAAATAAGGACGAAAAAAAAAACAATAGTTAAACAACACAACTTGACAATGAACACAACTTAGACATTCATGTAACATACAACAACGACCCAACATACTAGCACATCATGGAACTGGACGAAACATGAGATAATCAATAGGTAAACAAACAACTACCCGCCCGACACAAGGAAGTCGATGTCCACAAGCTAAAGGAAAACATCAACAATCTCGACACATTGACTTGACGACCAATAACTAGAAAACCCCTACGACATGAAAAACCAAACACATTGAGGCATTACAGAACCAAGTACCAACATCAATTACAATGAACAAACACCCACATCAGGAAGCAAAAGACTCCAGCCAGGTTATCATTCACGTCTATGCATCAGGGCATGCAATGATCCCCTCATCAGGAATCATGTCGTCAAAAGGTGATAGGCGTGACAATAAACATGGCACAACACAACATTTCTATATCCTTAACCCAAGCCAAATCCCTCGTGCTAGGATACTGAATTAACTGTCAAAAACATGAGGACTAACCCAAGAGCCCAATCAAGAATCGACAAGACAACAATACACAAGGGAATATGATGAATATAACATTCATATGACACATTAAATTCCTTGTGCAACAATTTATATTGCAAACATACATCAATCAGTAAACATTGAAATAATTATTATTAAACAATTAGCTCATTGTAACTGTTTTCCAATTCCAATATCAGATAAGTATTCTCCTAAGGAGTAATTCGCTATCCTTTAAACATAAACAATATGGAACATGTCTTTTTAAACAATATAAAACATGTCCTTTAAAATTGAATATGCTATCTTTTAACTGAACAATATAATAAAATTGCTATCTAATAATTGCTATCAATCATGATGTCTAATAAAATAAATTACGGTTTAACAATGATATTGAAGGCTATAGTAATATTTTTTTTTTTACAAAAACGGTTATGGAGATTTATTTAGTATCTGGAAGAGAGGGCTGCCTAACCCTTACATTGCAAAATCAGAGCTACTGCTCTGTATTCCATCTTCCAGCTAGAGAGCTTGTCCTTACATACAAAACCATAATCTAAATACCGATGAATCCCAAACATCTGAGAGCTTAAACTACTAATTAACGAAACAAATGTCTTCTGCTGGATCTCCTCACGACCACTGAGGGCGATCGGACAAAGCCCATCACCAAAAGTCTCCCTTACCCGAGTTTGGAGGCTGCCTATGTTGTAGCCTCCGAAATCTTGCTTAATGCTTTAGTAAGCTCTTCAACCTGCTGCTCCATTTTGCAGAGGCACTTTCCCAGGTCGCCCATAAGGATGGCCATGTCCTTCAGCCCCGTCTGAATTTCGTTTGATAGATCGTCCCTTAGTTCCTGCATTTCAAGATTGAGCGTTTCCCATTTTCTCTGATTTGTGGACGCTCTGATGCTTTCCAACTCTGCTTTGATCAGTTCTATTCGCTCCTTCGGAGTGAGAGATGGCTTGGAGGCCGACTCCATGCCTTCTGCTTATGGGGTTCTTGTTTCTTCCTTATGCTGAGCGATTCGCACACCTGTCTGCCGGGGTAAGGATTTGCAACGAGAGGGTTCCTTTTAAAATCAAACCCTCTTGTCCCGACTCATTATCCCCTCGGATTGAAGCTGACTCCGAATCTCTATTCTGAGATTTCACCCGTCCCACAGGAGCTAGACTGGATCTAGTGTCCTTCCGGTCTGACGACTTGCCCACGTGAAGAGACATGTCGTGGTTGTCTATTAGATTATGGAATTGTGTGATGAGATGTTTCCCCATTGACATTCAGGTGGCCTTTGCTTAGGAGAGTACCATGATTTGCCTCTTTATCTGCCTGACCGTTCAGAGATCTCAGCACATGATAAATTTTATACTCCCTGAGCTGCACCAGGAGAAGGAGAATATTCTTGTACAATTGAGCCAAGTTCATATCCTTTGGGGTCTTTTTGAAGTTCAACGCATCCACCACCTATTTTGAATCTCCAATAATCGTTGTTTTCTGGATGCCCAGCTTTAACACCTGAATGAGACCTTGCCAAAGTGTTAGGAATTCTGCTTGATTGTTGGAGGCATAGCCTAATCCCCAGGCGAAGGACAAGTGAGTTGTGCCAGTGGGTTCAAAAATTATACCTCCTCCCCTTGCCTGACCAGGGTTACCCTTAGAGGCCCCATCGAAGAAGAGACACCACTCGTCGAGCGACGATCTCCATTTCAGGAAGTCTTGTTCCTCCATCTGTATCTCCCAGTTCCTTTTTTGCGATGATTTGATTTGATTGGTGTCAGGTTGGATTTTCCTAAAATCCTTGAGCCATCTTCCTTCTTCATCCGATAGAGTGGTCGAGTTCCGGATATAAGTCTTCACATTTAAAGATTCTGAAATCATAGTCCTGGCTTTGATAGCCACCTAAGATGGCAATCTTCTTTCTTCTTTAAAAATATTGTTATTCCTCTCCAACCAGATCTTCCAGCATAGGAATTTGGGGATCCACATCCAGACGGTTTTGAGGAGGTTTTTTTTAGTCAGGTCAAATGGGGACAATGTCAGCCAACTACTGAAGAGTTCCAAGCCCGAGGTTGGAAGATTGGAGGAGACCGTACCTACAAGAATCCCCCAAGCTTCTTTGGAGAACTCACAAGTGAAGAGAAGATGTGCAGTGGTTTCTTCTGCCTGAGAGCACAGGGGGCAACGAGAAGGCCCTTCCCAGACTTTCCTCTTGAGGTTATCAAAGGTTAAGATGTTGTTGTGAATGAGGGTCCAAACAAAGAGATCAACTTTAGGAATTGAGGGAAAATTCCAAAGAGATTTCCACAGACCTGGATTAGGGGGAACCCACGACAAGTCTGAAATTGCCTTATAGCCAGCTGCTGCTGTGTAAAACCCTGAATCTGAACCCCAACCTCGCTTATCTTTGGCCCTGGCACTTATTGGCGACTTCCCTTGAAGGAAATCCAACAGGATCGTTGCTTCCTCTTTGATCTCTTCCAGATAGCTCCCTAGATTCCAGCCTTCCCAGGAATGATTGACATCATTCTTTCACCAGGAGATATCCCAAAGTGTTCTGCAATTGTTGGCCAAGATCCAATCCTCGATATTCCTTGTTTCTCTTAACCCTATAAGGGGTTGATCTCCAAGAATGGAGTCCTCCTAGATCATAATTTTTGACCCATTCCCCGGTATCCAGGTGAGTTTTGGATTGAAGTGAGGCATGGCTCTTTGGCACAAATTGAAGATCAGAGAGCCTTTCTACACTTTTGTAGGTCTCTCTAGGCATCGGTCCCTATCACCTATGAAATATTTTTTCCTGAGGATTTGCTTGCTCCAGGTTCTTTTCCTGGTAATCAGTTTCCATAGCAGCTTACCTCCCATAGCAAGATTGTGGACAACCACATCTCTTATGCTAAGACCACCTTCCAACTTTGGCATATTGACCTTGTCCCATTTAACTAAGTGGAGTTTCCTTTCACAATTCTTGCCTCCTTCCCACAGGAATCTTCGAAGCAGTTCATCGATTTTATTTGTTATAGTTTTAGGAGCCAGTAGAACCGAACACTGATAAATTGGGAGGCTGGTAATGACTGAGTTCATCAACACCACTTTACCTACTTTGTTGAGCCAATTTTGTCCCCACGCTTGAATCTTATTTTTAAGTTTATCCACCACTTTACCTACTTTGTTGAGCCAATTTTCTCCCCACGCTTGAATCTTATTTTTAAGTTTATCCACCATGGGCAGCCAGTGCGCTACCTTGGAGTGGACTTTGAAGATTGGGATCCCCAAATAGGTAAGGTTGTCCCAGACTGTTATTCCTTCCATCTCAAGAATCTGACTTATTTGCAGCAATTCTCGAGGATTGAAGTTCCAACCAAAAATCTTTCTTTTATGGTAATTTATTTCGCTGCCAGAGAAGGCTTTGTAGAGGTCAAGTTCTATTTTGAAATTCCTTGCTGTCTTGAGGTTGGCATTCCCCAATAAGAGGGTGTCATCAGCGAACTGAGCATGGCTAACCTCCTTGACTGTAGGGACTAGTCTTATGCCTGGAAGGGCTCTACTTTGAAGACAACTCTGCAGTTGGAAACTTAACACCGAGGCTTGTAATACGTAGAGCATAGGGGAGAGCAGGCACCCTTGCCTCAGCCCTCGAGAAGCCTGGAAAAACTTGGCAGGGTGCCCATTTATCAAAAGGGCGATCCAAGGTGCTGTAATACAGGCCTTAACCCACCCAATGAACTTCTGATTAAACCCAAACCTCCTCATGACTGCAAACAAAAATCGTGTCTGACCCTGTCAAATGCATTGGCTAGATCCAGCTTGACTACCATGCCCTTCTCTTTTTTCTTGTAGCTGGTGTGGATGGCTTCTTGAACTAGAATAATATTTTCTAGAATTTGTATCCCTTTCACGAACCCTCCTTGGTTTTCCGGAATCAATTTTGGCAGAATTCTTTTGAGCCTGTTTGCCATTATTTTGGTAATGATTTTGTAACCAGTGTTACAAAGGGATATCGGTCTGAAACTATTGAAGTTTTTAGCCCCTTTTTCTTTTGGGATGAGGGCTAAGAAAGAAGAGTTTGTGCTGCCCCCCAACTTGTTACAGATCTGAGATTTTGTGACCATTCTGCATAAATCCTTTTTTATGATGTCCCAACAATGAGTATAGAAGCGAGTTGTGAATCCGTCCGGCCCAGGCGCTTTGTCGGGATTCATATTAAAGACTGCTTTCTTGATTTCGTTAATACTGACAGGTCTGTTCAGGATCCAATTGTCCTCTTCGGTGACCAGGGCTGGGATTTCTGAAAACGGGTAGGAGTTCGACTCCAAGTCCTCCATGTCGGATGCTGAGTAAAGATTTTTGAAATAAGAATGAGCCGCCTCCTTTATGCCTTGGGAATCTGTGAAGACTTGGTCTTGCCATTGAATTTCACTGATGGAGTTGTAGTTTATCCTTTCTTGAGCTTGCTTGTGAAAGAAAGTTGTGTTCTTGTCTCCATCTTGAAGCCAAAGCACCCTTGATTTGACTCTCCAATAAGTTTCTTCTTCCCTGCGGCTTTTATGGTACTTCCTTTGAATTTCAGATTCCCGGTTGAGAAGCTCCTGGGTAACTTGGACTTCTTCTATGATCAAATGATGCATTTCCAAAGTCTTCTAAATTCTTATCCTTTCGTCCATGGGTGAACCTAGCTTTTTTGCCCACATTTTTAGATTGACTTTGAGATTTCTGAGTTTCTCTTCCCAAACGAAAAAGGGGGAACTCATAATAGGAATGTTCCAGGTGTTTTGAACAAGGTTGAGGAAGTCTTCTTGTCTTATCCAATTTGGGCAGAATCTAAACGGAATAGGGCCTAGCGCTGATCCAAGAAGAAGGGATAGGGAGATAGGTTTGTGATATGAGGTGTAGCGAGGGAGAACCTTGGAGGTCGCCAGCTATAGTAATATTACTATCCATTAAATGAAATCATTGTCTTAACAGTTGCATCCCCATCTACCATAAATTCGCTATTCAAATTCTAATCATTGGAAATGTAAAGAATATAACAACAAAATATAAAGAATATAAGGAATATATCATTGGCTACCATGTAAAGAATGTATTGTTGTTTATATGTTAAATCACAGTCTCTACATATTAAATCGTTGAGATTAAAAATGCAAGGATTTTTCCATATTAAAAACACAGGAATTAACATAATAAAAACGCTATCCATGAAGATTATAATAATGATATCGCTATCCATGATGCTATTATATTGCTGCATCCAGCCCATTATGAATTCACTATTTAACAAATATACTATCTAAAACCAATAAATTCATTGCCTATGAGTACATTATGTGGCTGTCTATTAATATATGACATGTTGTCTATCCAAATATGGTATTGTTGTCTATTCAAAAGGTATGGTGTGGTAGACTATTAAATGCATGATATTGCGGGGTAAATATGCCATACGCTATTGTTGTCTACTAAGGGTATGGTATCATAGTCTAATAAATTCATGAAAGTATTGAGTTAATTATGATATTCAAATCACCGTTAGGCACAACAACGATTACAACGCGGTCATTTACCTGTTAAAAACACTACCATTGGCATGTAACAATGTCTATCATACATGATAGCATTGTCATACAATACAATGTACAGAACATACAAAATCATTGCCGTGCACAAATCACTGCATATAATTCGTTGTCTAATACATACACAACATACAAATCGTTTTGATTCTTAGCATAAGATTGTTGTCCATGATATGGAAATCCATAACACTAAATCATTGTCAACAGTAAACAAAATTGTTATTCAAATGCAATCCACTCAGTAGTGAAGGATGGGGGAAGATTCACTGTGTAAAGAAGACAAAATTGTTGTGTAGAGAAGGATGAAATCGCAGGGTAAAGAGGGATGAAATCGTAGGGTAAAGAGAGATGAAATCGTTGTGTAAGAACTATATGATTCACTGGTGAATGATTATAAATTTTTGTGTGTAAACACTGTGGAAATGATGATGTTCAAATCGCTGTCTTTCCCAAGATAAGAAGAAAATTGTCCAAAAATAATTCGGTGTCAACAAACTCGCTGGGTAAAAAAAAAATGTTTCGAGTTCAACAAGGGGATTCAAACACAAGTAATGATCCTTCAAAATGATTCTGGGTAAAACAATTGGGAAAAACAAAATGGAATGGGGATGCCTATATGATGCAGGAGCATCACCAACACATCAAGTGAGCCAGCGCGGAAGCGGAGGACAGCTGGACAAGCCAACACAAATTTTGAAAACACTTTGGAATTGTTGCGCAAATCTTAAATGAGCCATTAAGATGAGGCACACTTGTATATTGTAAATGGACCTTGAGCGGATAGCTCTCATCCTTAGTAGGTAGATGACATTTAAAATAGTTAATGTAAAGTAGATAGAATTTAATTCTAGACTAGACAGTTATAGAGCGCAAGAGGGAAATGGGATATAGACACCCTCATTGTGCATTGTAACATTATTCAGAAGAATTTGGAGAAAGAAGAAGCAGAGAGCTGTGTAAAAACACCCATGTACAGACATTTGAATTAATAGAAATCTTTGATTCAAATTCATGGTTTGTGTTGTTCTCTGTGTATTGGTGCTGAATGATAGGCTCATGAACATTTGCTTCCTGTTATACATTTTCTTTTATATGCTGTGTATGTGATTTCATGTATGAATTGAAGTCTGAGAGGGAGATGGAATGAGTTTCAATTGTTTCTCTATTTGAGCCAGAGAATTCTTGCAAGGAGTGCAGTTGAAGTGTTTGCAAGGAGTGCATTGACAGAGGGTTTAGATAGAGATAGTTTTTGTTCTCATTCATCCAGAAGTGCAGTTGGGCACATGAGCCATGCAAGGAGTGCGCATGCCAGGTAAAAGTATCAGGGTTGCGAACCTAAGTGAAGCATTTGACAGACTGCTACTGCAGGTGTGCGCAGAGTCAAGTGACTTCAACACTTCGACGTTGTTGAAGGTTTTCCGCAAGGAGTGCGTGCAAGAGTTTTCTTGAAGGACTTGAGGTCGTGGGGAAAATATCAGGAGGGATAGGATCTTCGAATTTGTTGAAGGACAACGTACAAAAGTTGTGCCTTGAAGGTTGGCAAGAAGTGTCACAAGTCTTCATGCAGGTGGATAAGTTTTGTGGAAGAACACTTAGTCATTTCGTGGATTACATAAGGAAGAACGGACGGTCGATATATTCCAGGGAAAATCAGCGAATCACCGTGAGCCGTTGGATCTAGCGGGGGTGCAGGGGGATACTGCAGATATTCCCATAGTGTTTAAAGCTTAGAAGGGGCAGAGCTGTTGATCCAATCCATCCAGAGGCGTTGGATTATTCGCGAAATCGCCTATCGGGATTTCGTAAGAAAGGAATTGAAGATTTGGTAATGGGAGTCACGAAATCGCGATACGCGATATCCCGACGGCTACAAGTATAGTGTGGGGCCACAGGAGTTGGTGGTGGACAGGTAGCACACTGTATTGGGGTTTGGGAAAAGTAAAGTCCCAAAACATTGGACATCAGGATTCGCGATCGCGCGAAGTCCGAAATCCCAATGAGGTGACGGGACCGTTGAAAAGTCAAAGCCGCGAGCTCATCGAAGTTTCGGCATATCGGGACTCGGGAGTGGGAGAACTGAGTTGCTCGACACCGCGAGTGCCGAGATCCTGATAGAGAATGTCCCGAAAAAGGAACAGAAGGGTCAGCGTTGACTCATATTGGGTCTCGGATATTCGAGAGTCCTACACTCGATCACTGACCTGGAAAGGTTGTGAAGTCCGATTTCCTAATAAGTAAAGAGAGGGGAAGTCGTGCAAAGATATCTGTGGGTGCAGATTTCCCGATAGGGAAATAGAAGGACCGATTAGTTTTCTTCGGGCCAAGGAAAGAGAAGATCCTGTGAGCAGGCATGCCTGCAGGTGCAACACTGCATCAATTAGGTATCAGAGCTTCAGATTCTTGTCTGTATATTTCAGGCAAGGAAGGCATAAGAGGTAAGGAGTACTCTGATACACAATGTCAAGTGGTATCAGAGCTAAGATAGATTGTTCTTTGCTTTCTGTAGTAGAGAAGAGGAGAATTCGCCATGCCGCCAAGGAGAGATAGGAAGTCACCTGATCCAGAGGATAGGGAAGTGCAGAGAAGAAGAGGAAGGTAGATAACTGATCCATCCATAGAGAGACAGATGAGAGACCTCCGAGCGAGACTCGAGGACATGGAGACAACGCAAAGACGCACATCTAGTGCAGGGGATCTGAGTGATTCCGATAGTGAAATAGAGGCTGAACGAGAGGAGGAAGTTACAGCCGGAGATGCATCAAATGAGCGTTTGATCAAAGCTATTGCTAGGATGGGTGCAAGAGCGAAGATGGACATTCCAATTTACGAGGGAAACTTGGATGCAGAGGAGATACTAGATTGGATTAGAGCTCTGGATACTTACTTCGACTACGAAGATGTTGAAGAGGACAAGAAAGTCAAGCATGTTGTTACATGCTTAAAAGGACATGCAACATTGTGGTGGGATGAACTACAAGCTGATAGGCGCTGCAAGGGCAAGCAGAAGATCAAGAGCTGGGACAAGATGATCGCAAAGATGAAGGTGAAATTCATCCCCAAGGATTATCAAATTACTATGTTCAGGAGAATGCAGAACCTGAGATAGAAGCTGATGACAGTGAAAGAATACACTGAGGAATTCTATTGACTGAACATCAGGGCAGGTCATCAGGAGAGCGATGATGAAAAAGTTGCCAGATACATGAATGGCCTGAAATATGATATCCAGGATGAGATGAGCATGGTAACCATCCGAACAGTGGAAGATGCTTATCAGATGGATCTGAAAGCTGAAGAGAAGATGAGCCGAAAACAGAGTCAGAGGGGCCGAGGCAGAAGTCATCCCAGAGGCAAAGAAGTTGCCCAGGACAAATACCAGAAGCCCAAGGAGGAATGGAAGAAACCTTAGACTCATGCAGAGAGAGGTGGAACCTCACAGTGGGGGCCATATGTTGAACAGAGAGGGAAACATAATGAACAGAGAGGAGATTATGCTGACAACAACACTTTTCCTCGTACTAGAGGCAGAGGAAGAGGAAGAGGTGGAGTAATCACATGATTCACATGCGGAAAGAATGGGCACAAGTCTTACGAGTGTCTAGAGAAAAAGAAGGACATTGGAGAAGCTCACATCACCGAAGCACAGAGGCGGGATGTTGAGGCCAAATACGTTGAAGGCGGAAGATCGCTCATGATGTGAAAATTCCTTTTGACACCCGAGAAGGAGGTGGAAAGTTCAGTCCAAAGGACTAGACTCTTTAGGACTGCTTGCAATACCAAGGACAGGGTATGCAATGTCATTGTAGACAGTGGTAGCACGGATAATATTGTATCTACGGAGATGGTAGAGAAGCTGGAGCTTGAGACGACTGATCATCCAAGCCCATACAGAGTTTCATGGCTACAGAAAGGACACCAGGTAACTGTTACTAAAAAATTCTTGGTTGAATTCAAGATAGGTGGATATA
>ML800632.1:185354-230178 GCA_009831015.1 Picea engelmannii
TCTGGCACATTTGAGGAAATAAAGGTTCCCGAGAGGAGCATACAATAAGCTGAAGATGAAGAAAATCGGGCCATGCAAGGTCTTGAGAAAATTTGGGGACAATGCTTATGAGATTGAACTACCCGATGGGATCGAAATTTCTCCGATATTTAATGTCTCAGATTTGTACCCATACAGAGATGGAGAAGTAGATACTAGAGATGAGAATCCAGTGATCCAGTGGACGAAGCAAATCCGAGTTGCAGAGAAGCCACAGATGGAATGCATACTGGACAAGAGAGTGAGTAAGAGGACCAGGAGAAAACAATATTTTGAGTATCTGGTCAAGTGGAAGAACCATCCAGTTGAAGATGTCGGCTGGGAGACTGAAGCTGAGATATAGAAGCATGGACAGACCATGCAGGAGCTCATGGACAGGAGCCCATGAAAGTTTTCAAGTGAGGGAGTATGATGCAGGAGCATCGCCAACACATCAAGCGAGCCAACGCGGAAGCAGAGGACAGCTGGACAAGCCAACACAAATTTTGAAAACACTTTGGAATTGTTGCACAAATCTTAAATGTGCCATTAATATGAGGTGCACTTGTATATTGTAAATGGACCTTGAGCGGATAGCTCTCGTCCTTAGTAGGTAGACGACATTTAAAATAGTTAATGTAAAGTAGATAGAATTTAATTCTAGACTAGACAGTTGTAGAGTGCAAGAGGGAAACAGGATATAGACACCCTCATTCTGCATTGTAACATTATTTAGAAGCATTTGGAGCAAGAAGAAGCAGAGAGCTATGTAAAAAAATGCATGTACAGACATTTGAATTAATAGAAAGCTTTGATTCAAATTCATGGTTTGTGTTGTTCTCTGTGTATTGGTGCTGAATGATAGGCTCATGAATGTTTTCTTCCTGTTATACATTTGCTTTTATATGCTGTGTATGTAATTTCATGTATGAATTGAAGTCTGAGAGGGAGATGGAATGAGTTTCAATTGTTTCTCTATTTTAGCCAGAGAATTCCTACAAGGAGTGCAGTTGAAGTGTCCGCAAGGAGTGCGTTGACAGAGGGTTCAGATAGAGATAGTTTTTGTTCTCATTCATATAGAAGTGTAGTTGGGCACAGGAGTCGTGCAAGGAGTGCACAGGCCGGGTAAAAGTCTCAGGGTTGCGAACCTGAGTGAAGCATTTGATAGACTACTGCTACAGGTGTGCGCAGAGTCAAGTGACTTCAACACTTCGATGTTGTTGAAGGTTTGCCGCAAGGAGTGCATGCAAGAGTTTTATTGAAGGAATTGAGGTCGTGGGGAAAATATCAGGAGGGATAGGACCTTCAAATTTGTTGAAGGACAACATAGAAAAGTTGTGCCTTGAAGGTTGGCAAGAAACGTCACAATTCTGCACGCAGGTGGATAAGTTCTGTGGAAGAACACTTAGTCATTTCGTGGATTACATAAGGAAGAACGGATGGTCGATATCTTCCAGGGAAAATCAGTGAATCACCGTGAGTCGTTGGATCTCGCGGGGGTGCAAGGGGATACTGCAGATATTCCCATAGTGTTTAAAGCTCAGAAGGGGCAGAGCCGTTGATCCAAGCCAACCAGGGGTGTTGGATTATTCGCGAAATCGCCTATCGGGATTTCGTAAGAAAGGAATCGAAGATTTGGTAACGGGAGTCGCAAAATTGCGATACGTGATATCCCGACGGCTACAAGTACAGTGTGGGGCCATAGGAGTTGGTGGTGGACAGGTAGCACACTGTATCGGGGTTCGTGAAAAGTAAAGTCCCGAAACATTGGACATCAGGATTCGTGATCCCGCGAAGTTTGAAATCCCGACGAGGTGACGGGACCATTGAAAAGTCAAAGCCACGAGCTCATCGGAGTTTCGGCATATCGGGACTCGGGAGTCGGAGAACCGAGTTGCTCGACACTGCGAGTGCCAAGATCTCGATAGAGAAAGTCCCGACAAAGGAACAAAAGGGTCAGCGTTGACTCATATCGGGTCTCGGAGATTCGAGAGTCCTATGCTTGATCACTGACCTCGCAAGGTTGTGAAGTCCGATTCCCCGATAAGTAAACAGAGGGGGAGTCGCACAAAGAGATCTGTGGGTGCAGATTTCCCGATAGGGAAATAGAAGGACTGGTTAGTGTTCTTCGGGCCAAGGAAAGAGAAGATCCTGTGAGCAGGCGTTCCTGTGGGTGCGATACTGCGTCACTATAAAGGATGGTTTCAGTAGTAAAAATGATTCAGACCTAGATGCAAATGATTGTAATTTCAAAAGTAAAAAGAAATAAAAATTGGACGCATATAATGGCTATTCAATAGTAAAATCAAATTCAAACTCTCATTAGTTAAAGGACCTAGATGCACTACAGGATACCATAATCTTTAAACTATAAACATTCCAACCAAGAAGAATGTAGGCGATGACTCCAGGAAGAAAAATGAAAAGAAGTAAAAGATTGCAACAAGAAACAAATCAATCGCAGGAGTAGAAGACAAGCCAATCAAAACAAGGATTAAACATTCAAATGCAAAGCTTAACATTCCGGGATTGGTCATTCAAATCATAGAGTTAATCATTCACAACAAGGCACAAGATTAGAGATCAATCATAAAGGAAAAACACAGCGATAAGTAAGGGATCGATAGCTGGGGGAAATTTATCCTTCACTTACTATCCATGCACATGAAATTAGGGCATTTAAATATATAGGTCTTTAAACACCGGAGTGACGACTGTTGATTCTGCTCCTGGCCGACTGCTCAAGAATAGGCTAATAACTACAGGATAAGGGATAGAAGATAAAAACAAAAATTTCTTCGTAATAATAGATAAACAAATCATAGAGAAGTCATTGCAATAAGAGGTTGGGTTCACCATGGGAAATCAATTCAGAATACATCGAGCAAACGGGTTACAAATACCATAGGAAAGCAGGTGCAAGAAGGCTCATGGCCATGAAATATTGAACTGAGCACATAAAATAACATGTGTAAATTACATTCTATTGCAAGTAACAACTTTAACAGGCGTACCTTATCCAAACATGAATGCTATGAAGTTGTTGTCCTGCACACGCTCCATCCAACTCCCGCTTTCCAACCGATGCGACCTCACCGGTACCTCCCAGCCAATGCTAGGGGTACTCTTCTTCCCCTTGAGCCCCCCGAGCTGAAAAGGGGCACAACACATAATACCAGAGAACTGCTAGCACCTAGGTCACCTTGCAAGGTTGAGCTACCTCTCGTTACTCGAGCTGGGTATCACAATTTCCACAAGAGAAAGTTCAGTCAAGGAAAAATTCAATAGCGTAACATTACGCAAAAAGATCAGATCCATACTCCTCCTCCTCCATCCTTTTTATAGAGTTGTAAATAGTTTCCCAAATTCTCATTAAATTCCTTTGTCATAAATTTTAATTAGGAAAAACCTCCCCTGTACACATGTCACCCATCCCCTAGCTACACTAGAAAATCAATTTTATTAATTAATTAAATATTCCTATTTCCCTCACCCACCTAAAAGAATTCCTAAAAACTCTCCTTGGTGTCCCAATATTCCCTTACAAATCTTAAATGACTTATGCCTTACTTAATTCCTAGTTGAGTTCATAAATAACAAGTTCCCAAGGCAAGATTCCTTACTAAGTTAGACATTTAGCTTTTTCTTTACGTTTCCCCTTTTCTTTAGGTTTCCCCTTTTTCTTTAAGTTTCCTATTTCTTTTAAGTTTCCCTCTTTTCCCTTTTTAACTAAAAATCAATTTAGCAAGTGTATATAAAACAACCATTTACCCTTTTTCTTCTTTAATCAAAAAATAATTTAGCAAGTGTAGATGAAACAACCATTTACCCTCTTTTCTTTTTAACTAGAATTAAATTAGCAAAAATAGATAAAAACAACCATTTTCCTTTTTAAAATTTTAATCCTCCATGATAATTTGACTTTAATAATTTAATTTGAATTTCTTACCCCCCTTCTTGTCACTAGTTTATTTATTATTATTATTATTATTCACCACAGTTCTACTTAGACCTAGGTTTTAATTTCACTAGGTTGGGTGACATTTCATTAGGGAAAAATTGTTTTTAAATCTTACTTATCACATCATTCATTTTAGGGCCAATTAGGTTTATTCACTTACCAGTTAAAATAGTGACGTTCCCTTTAGGATGCACTAGGTTCTCCAAGGGTGCCACTCACCTCTTTCCGTTTTCCTTGCACGACGTGCCCTTCAGGACACACAACGTGCTCCAAGGGTGTCAATTGCCTCTTGACTAACTTTGGTAGATGTAAAAAACCCCTAGAGTCAATACTCCACCAGGTGATCTTGTGGGAGACTAAGGGCCTCTAAGGAATAAGGCCGCTTCCTTATTGCGCGCCCCTTAGAATCATCGTGAGCGATTTCCACAGTCTACCCTCACGACATTGTGGGTATTGTCGAACTAGGTAATCATTAACCTACAGTTTGAGCCATGGCGGGAGTGCTAGTAGGCTATGGCAGGGTTTCTCCCACACCTCTCCCTCAAAGTCTCTAGTTGTCATGCGTGACCCTTCTACTCCACATGTGAGTGTGGTCGAAAAGATATCGTCAATCTGCATCCATCAATGAATCATGTCAACAATAATAATCAATCATCATAACATCTAATCATATGTATATATGTCACATCAACAATATTCAACCCAACAGTCCACTCCCTGACTCGATCTGGAGTCCAAGGGGTTTCATCGATGCCTCTGCACCCTCGAGGTCCAAAGTCCTGCACAGTCAGAAGAACCCAGTCAATAGAACCTGTCTATGTAATACAAGCAAATAACATATAATCAAATCCATAATATCTCATAATTATAATCAAACAACCAATCGTATAATAATCCGGATCACTTGCAAGCAAGTGTCCTCAAAGAATAAAGTTCACTCAGTGCGTGCAAGAGCGGGATGTTACATACACCCCCTCTTGTTTTAAACTTCACCCCGAAGTTTCACAGTATATAAGTGCTGAAGTAAAGTGTATCATAGTGTCATAAGTCTATCTATCAACAAAAATGGAAACTACTGACACATATAATATGCATCCTCCTAGGTTTCCGAGTGCGGACTATAGTTGTCCCACAAGACCTTGACCTGATATAATGTTCGACGTCGTAGATTTTGAATGCAATGGTCTAGGATGCAGATTGGATTAGCCATGAGCGCACCCTCATTCGATACCTGCAAGGTAATCAAGTCAAAACATGTGTAGGGTCACTGAAATAATGTCTCAAACATAGACGTGAAATACATAGTGCATATGCCTCAAGGATTAGGCAAGTCTAGTCAATAGGCCATGACCCTCTATTTTCCACACTCTCACAGGATCCCACGAACCTATGAGATAGTTTAGCACCCTTTCCAAACTTGATCAAACTCTTATGCGGTTTCACCTGCAAGAATACTTGATCACCAACATTGTAACTACGGTCAACATGATGCGCAACGACATAAGTCTTATGCCGATCATGTGCTTCCTCGATCCTTTGTCTTATAGTTTTCATTTGATATTCCATTTCTTGGATCACTTCCAGTCCCCCCCAGGAACCTATCCTCAAGCCAATCCAAACTCAAGGCATCCAACACGATCACCCATAAAGAAACTCGAAAGGCCCCATCTTAATGATACTTTGATAACTGGCATTATACACAAATTCTACCAGTGGCAAGAAATCTTCCCAATGCTTCTGTTGGTCCATAATGTACATACACAACATGTCCTCCAAGATTTGGTTTGTTTGTTCAGTCTTCCTGTCTGTCTCCAGGTGATACGCAATACTAAAGTTAAGTTGGGTTCCCAAGGTCTCTTGGAAACTAGTCCAAAATCATCCAGTAACATCGATCCTCAATCAGATATAATCCTCGTAGGCACGCCATGCAGCCTCACGATCTCATTGATGAAATATCTAGATAAGTTAGGTGCCTGAGACGTTGTACGCATAGAAATAAAATGAGCACTCTTTGTTAGAGTGTCAACAACCACAAAAATCGAGTCGTGTCTCCTTTTTGTGAGTGGAAATCCAACAATGAAATCCATCGAAATGACCTTCCATTTCAATTCTGGAATAACATGTGGTTGTATTAATCTTGTTGGATGTCTATGTTCAGCCTTCACCTGCTGACATTCTAGACATCTTGCCACATAGTTGACTATGTCTTTATTCATTCCTTTCTAGAAGAATAAGGGTTTACGATCTGCCCTCATCTTCGTGACTCCAGGATGAGACATGTACACTGCTCTTTGAGACTCGTTTAGGATTAAACTCCTCAACTCGCCGTTGGGCAGTACATAAATTCGACTTTTAAATCTCAAAAGTCCATCGTCGTCCATAGTAAACCCTTCAAATTTTGGTACCATCATTGTGTTTTGTGCAATAAAATCCTTGACCTCTTTGTACCAGTCATCATCGCGCCGTAAAGTTAGTATCCTTTCATGTAGATTCATCTGAAGAGGCATCATCGAAAATATGCGTGGTCTTTGACTCAATGCATCAACCACTATGTTCACTATTCCCTTTATGTAAGTAATCTCGAAATCATACTCTCTAAGCAATTTTGACCAACGTCGTTGTCACATGTTCAAGTCTCCCTATGTAAGGATGTGTTGTAGTCCACAGTGGTTCGTTTAGTTCAAATTTCTGTCCAATAAGGTAGTGCCTCCAAACTCTTGAGGCATAAACAATGGCTAACAACTCCAAATCGTGCATCACATAGTTATCCTCATGCTTTCTCAAATTTCTTGAGATATAAGCGATCACTCAATCATCTTGCATCAAGACTCCACCTAATCCTTCTTTGGATGCGTTAGTGCATACCAAGAATTCTGCGTTCATGTCAGGGACCTTCAATATCGGTGTTGTTGTCAACAACTCCTTGAGCCTCCGAAATTATTCTGCGCATTTCTCGGTCCCAAAAAACTTCTTGTTCTTCTTCTGCAATTCCATAATTGGATTTTCTATCTTCGAAAAACCCTCGACGAACCGTCGATAATATCCCGCTAAACTCATGAACCTACACACTTTGGGGACATTCATCGGTGCATGCCATTCCATAATAGCCTTGAATTTTTCTGGATCCACAACGATACCTTCGTCAGAGATGACATGCCCTAAGTAGTGAATCTTTGATTGATAAAACGAGCATTTAGACAATTGCCCATACAATTTTTTCTCTCGTAAACACTGTAGTACCAAGCATAAGTGATCATCATGCTCCTCCATCATCCGAGATTAAATCAAAATATCGTCAATGAATACTTGGACGAACTTGTCCAAGTATTCGTGGAACATCCCATTCATCAAACTCATAAATACCCCAGGGGCATTCGTCAAACTCATAAATACCCCAGGGGTATTCATCAGTCCAAATGGTAAAACAATAAACTCATAATGTCCAAACCTCATCTTAAAGGTGGTCTTAGGGATGTCATCCTCCTTTATCTGTAACTGGTGATACCCTGAATGCAAGTCAATCTTTGAAAACACTCTTGTGTCTTTCATCTGATCGAATAGATCATCAATCCTTGACAACGGGTACTGATTCTTGATCGTTTCCTTATTCAATTGACTGTAGTAAATGGAGAGTATCCATGAACCATCCTTCTTTCGTATGAAAATAATAGGCAGACCCCACGGTGACACACTTGGATGTATAAGTCCCAGGTCCAACAACTCCTTCAGCTGCATTCTGAACTCCTGTAACTCTGGAGTCGACATCTGATAAGGTGTTCTTTCTATCTATTCATTCCCTGGTTTTAGGTCGATGGTAAATTCCAATTCCCTCTCCGGTGACATCCCAAGTAACTCCTCAAGGAAGACGTCCGCAAACTCTCTCACCACCGGGAGGTGTTCTATACCTTCCACTACTCCCTTCTTGTTTAACACAAGGATCACATAAATCTTACATCCCTTGTGCATGCTCTTTTGTAGCTGCAAGGAAGAGATGAATCTCAGGGAGACTCTTTGGTTCTGACCTACAATCACACATCACTATCCATCATCATCGGCCAATCTTAATCGTTTCATATTACATTTGAGTATCACCTCATGCGATTCCAACTAGTCCATACTGATCACGATGTCATAAGATCCTAAGATTGTGATGTAGAGGTTGTAGCTATTGACAAAATCTCTCAGGTTAAGGCTATAGCCCGTAACCTTCGCTCCAACCTTTTGTTTGGCTCCCGAAGCCATTTCGACAAAGCTAATCTCATCCCGTTCGACTGCCTTTACCTTAATTCTTTTTAGCGTTGTACCAGAAATTAAAACTCTCGGTAGCACCGAGATCTATAAAAATACTAAGGGTCTGGTCAGTGATGGTACCTGACGTATCGAGCACAGTCGACTGGTGCTCTGCCTGGTGGTTATTCACCGCTGCAAGAATCTGTTGGGCCTTGCCCAAAACTCCCACGGTAGTGGGTCCAGATGATCCAAACGCTCTGGTCCTCTCCATTGGGCAGTCATGTTGGTAATGTGGCTCTCCACATTCCAACACACTTTCTTCGGTCCAGTATTCCTGGTACCCGAAGTAGAGGATGAATCCTAACACTAAGGACAAACACGAACTTTTTGACCTTAAGTTTCTTGATAATTTGGTGCAGAGCATGCCGAAGCAGCTCCAATAATAGGCCTCATACTTGGGCACCATATGACTGCCCTATCGCAAGGTGCTAAACTCATTGAGATGACACTCAACAAATTCCTTAGAAAGATACCTCTCTTGGAACAATCCTCAAACCGTTCCCATGACACATCTTCGATGACCATGTTCAATTGCAGCAAGAGTGTCTTCCATCATAGAAGAGTGCTCCCCTTCAGTTGGAAGACTGACATGCAGACCTTCAAGTTGGATGTCTAGTCGCAAAGTTCAAATCACATATCCATATTCGCCAACCATGCCTCGACAACTGCACTTCCTGAGGCACCAAATAACTCGAGAAATTTGACCTTCTCGAGTTCACGGTGAATACTAACGGTACTGGCTGGGCATGTTGTGGACCCTTACGGGTACATGCACCCTAGCCTCATCTCGGTACAGATGGTGAATCAAGGCCTCTGACAATATCTGGAAGGACCTTGTCATACCATCATCATCCCTTACAACAATTGAATCCAACCCAAGGGCTTGTTCTTCCCCCTTGGGGGTTAGACTCTGAGGGTGCGGGCACTTCTGGAGGTGTCACACCTCCTTCCATGGCACCACACTACAAACCTTTGAGACATCCTCTAACCGAGATCACCACATGGACACATTAAATTTTTTAGTTAGCGCTAGGTTAATACTCAAGGGTTTACTTTAGTGGAAAGCATGACGATCACAGTCGCAGGGTTGAAACCTCTTTGATACCATATGTAATGACCCCATCATTATGACTACATGCGATATGCCACAAAGTTTTTTTTTTTTTTAAATCAAGATGAAAACAACGACAATAGTTAAACAACGTAACTTGACGATGAACACAACTTACACATTTAGGAAATAAACAACAACGACCCAACATACTAGCACATCATGCAAATGGACGAAACATGTGATAATCAATAGGTAAACAAATGGCTACGACGCACAAAACCAAATGCATTAAGGCATTACAGAACCAAGTATCAACATCAATTACAATGAACAAAATCCCACATCAAGAAGCACAAGACTCCGACCAAGTTATCATTCACATCTATCCATCAAGGTGTGCAATGATCCCCTCATAAGGAATCATGTCGTCACAAGGATATAGGCATGAAGATAACCATGGATCAACACAAAATTTCTATACCCTTAACCCAAGCCAAATCCTTCGCGCTAGGAGACCAAATTAAGTGTCAAAAACATGAGGAATAACCCAAGCTAACATGAGGAATAACCCAAGCGCCCAACTAAAAATCGACAAGACAACAAGATGCAAGGGAATCTAATGACTAACACATTAATACAACACATTAAATTCCTTGTGCAACAATTTCTATTCCAAACATACATCAATCAATAAACATTGAAATAATTATTATCAAACAATTATCTCATTGTAACTATTTTCCAATTCCAATATCAGATAAGTATTTCCCTAAGGAGGAATTCTCTATTGACGCAGACCCCCAGCCCTCCGACCGAGATCCACTCACAGGATCATTTCAAATCTTCCCTGAGCCGAAGTGGCTCTTTCGGATCCCTATCGGAACCTCAACATTCGATCCACAAGTCCTTCCCCAAAAACCCCACCTGCTTAATATGCACAAGGTGTAAGTTCTCACCTGCTCACGGCCTTCGACATGACCATGACCTTTTCTCGAAAAGGGAATTTCGGGTTTCGGGACTCCCTAATTCCTGATGTCAAGAGCCTCTGCCTCCTCGATCCTTCGATCTCCGAATTACCTAAACGTCGAAATGGATTTACCAAGACGATTAGCCCCTAGACGATCTTTGGTCCATGTGACTTCTTTTTCCTATGACCGCTTTCTTCTTCGGGATTTCCAATATCAAGAGCTCGGCTCTTAGTCCTCGGGACGGCCTAAATGTATATCCCCGAAATGCCAAAATCCCGATATTCCAATATCAGGTGTGATCGAAGCCCCACTCCTCTCTATGTCATGTTTCACGACTTCAAGGTTTTCATCTCCAAGAGCCCAGATTCCTTGTCTCTAGGACTTCTGAAATCTTGATCCCCAGTATGCCGAAATGTCGGCTTCCTATTGCATCCCTTCAACGCTTCGGGGTTTCGCGCTTCGGGACTTCATGATTTTCATTGCAACCCTTTTCTCTGCTCTCGTCTACGGGATCCCCAGTATGCCGAAACCCGGTATAATCCTTTCGAGGATTTTCCTGATGCCTCGATCGCCGCCACGTGTCCTCCTATTGGACGGTCCTGATACTCTCGGTGTTTTGGGACTTGCGACCCCAATGACACTGATCCCTGGTCCTTCAAACTCCTGGTAACCGAACTCCTGGTAGTTCCCTGATCATTGCCACACGTCCTCCACAGATGGACAACCCTGATTTCTTCAAGACTTTGCAAGTTGTGAAATCGAAGACTCCTCCATTCCGCTCTTCGATACCCAAATCCCCGAAATACAAGGATCTTGTGACACATGTCCTCTGCAGATGGATGACTATGATGTCTTCAGGACTTCGTGAGTCGAGACTTCCTCTCTCCCAAACTCCTACCTCTCTGTCTCCCGATCTCCAAAACCTTGATGGGTCCTCAGATTACCGCCACACGTCCTTTGAGTGATGGACAGTCCCAATTCCTTCGGGACTTTGCGGATCGAGAGATCGCGATGTAGTGATTCCATGACCCCTTGATGCTCCGATCCCTGAACTTCGAAATCTTGATGTGTTCGCTATTTCGGGACTTCGTGGGTTCTCTTCTCTACATACGAGGGTTAAACCTCATGCTCCTTTCAACAGATCCAAGGGCTATCGACTGTCTGAGCTAGATCTGATGGCCTAGATCTTCTCTCTTCCGCTACGCTCTCCTGCGCTGCTTGGACATGAAACTTCAACGGTCCAGATCTTTTCCTCTGCTCAATCCGACGACAGTTTTAGATCCTCATTGAGATTATGCTCCTTCTTCCTGAACCTGGAAGATTTCAAGTGTCCCAAAGGCCTCGGCCTTTGCTTCCTACTACGAAGCCTACATTCTCGGCTTCTGTTTGCGTTCTAAGGACGCTATCCCTCCTGAGATTCCTTGAACTCAAACCCTCCAAAGGGTTTTCCCTGACCATTCTGCTCCTCCTTACAGCTATGGGCCTGTGCATGAAAGCACTGCTCCTCCTTACAGCTATGGGCCTGTGTGTGAAAGTACTTCTCCTCCTGAGCTTTGTCCTCCTTGAATCCTTAAAGATTCTTCAACCTCTGCACTCCTTCCAGGGTCCCTGCACACACGAAGGTGCTATCCATCATAACCTTCTCTATTTCTTAGACCTCTAAGGGACTTAACCCTTTTCTCTCCCTAAGATGGATATTTGGTGCCTTCTTAGCAACCATTAAAGGCCTTATTTAACTACAGCCTGCTCAAAGGCACGGCTTTGGCTCTACCAACCTTACAAACATTAATTACATTGATTTCAAATTCAAAATTTGAAACGAGAGGGATGCGCCTCTCTTCATCCCATTGAATGCGCGTTGTGCTAGCTGGCTTGGGAGCAATGCTCCTGCATCATACTCCTCTGTTGTGAAAAATTCATGAGCTCCTGCTCATGAGCTTCCCATCATTGTTGTTGAAATCCACCTGGATCCCAAACATCTCTTTGGAGCTGTTCATCTGCTCCACTTCTCTGTTGTTGTTGATGTTGTTGCTTCCGCTGCTTTGTTGCTGTTGCTGTCTCTCTTTTGCTTAGCTTCCCTTCGCTGGCAGCTTCTGCTGATCTGACCATCAACTTTCAAATTTTCTCAATTTCCTCGTCCAGCTTCTCCCATGGCTGGCTCTATGTATGCAGTCTCCTTTGCTACAATTCTTCCTCATTAGTGGGTAGATCTACCAAATCTCCCTTGATGTCTTCATCTCCCGTGGCCTTAACTTGCCACCTTTCCGCAGATTCCAATTCTGCAATCTCATTAATGAGTTGTTTCTCAGCTTCTCCCTGTGACAGTGCTATTGATGCCATCTCTCTTTGTGTTGGCTCAAGTCCGACCTCTCCCAGCTACTCCTTGGGCTGGTTTTCTCCTCCCGCATCTGCTTCCAACTTCATCTATTGGATGTGCATTCTCTGCACTATCACCCTTCTCTCTAGGGTTTCAATCTTCTCACATAGATCAACAAAGATCATGATGTCTGCTTCTTCTTCTTCTGCTGCTGCAAGCTCAAATGCTGCAGTCATCTCTGTTTCAGCTTCCTGGCTGAAAAATTTGAGCCATTCCTTGGAATTCTCATTTCCTTCTTCTGCTTGGGAAGATTTTGATATCTGCTCCAACTCTTCCTCTTCTTTGACAGTCTCTGCTAGCTATCTTTCTATTGCTGCTACATCGGCAACACAAACTCTTGCCTCAACTGGGCTACCTGGTAGGAATATTTGAATTCCTCCAATGATCATAATGTCCTTCTGATCCTTCTCCTCTATCAGCTATCCTTGCTGATATGAACTCAGCTCTGAGCTCAACTACTCTCCCTTGCCCTCCTGGCAATATGGGATTTCTTTGCTTCCCCCTTGGCAATCTATGAGATCCTCGGATCTCATCTTATTGCCTACTTGGCAATTTGAATTTCCAGTCCTGCCCTCTTGGCAGTCTATGAGACCCCGTAGTGATCTCAACTCATTTCCCTCTTGGCAACATGAAATTTCCCTGCTATCCTCCTGACAGTCTATGAGATCCCGCAACGATCTCATCTCATTGCCCACCTGGAAATTGGAAATTTCCATTCTTCCCTCTTGGCAGTCTCTGCACACATGGCAATCTCTGATTTCTTCCAGTGATCTCAGTTCATCCTCAACATCACTGAGATTTCTCCCAGTCTCTGGTTCACATACCTGAACCATCTCCTCCTCATCATTCCTGAGGCTTTCAGCATGCCTCAGCCATCCTATTATCAGCCTCCGCTATCTTTTGGTCACCAATTCCCTGACTGACCATTTTACCTTCATCCTCATGGGCCATTCATACACCCAATGTGATCTTGCATCCTGCTGCATCTGCAGTGCAAGTTCCTCCATCCTCTCTTTGATCTCGACGAGCTCTTTATCCATCTCAACTTTGCTTGGCTTCTAATGGATCTTCTTTCCATCACATCTATGGCCTTCCGTAGCCATTTTCCTTCCTTCTGTCTGCCCTCCTGGAAAACCTGCTACTGTCACTCTGCAACCCTGAGTGCTTCCAACTTCTCCTACAATCCTACTTGACTGTCTCCTTGACTGCTGCCTTCCTGCATCAATCACCACAGAGCATCTTCAACGTTCTGTCTTCCTTTTCCTGTCTTTGCACGCTGCCTCTGATCCCAAACTGATGTGTATAAGAGTATTTCCTTCCTCCTCTCGCTTCCTCTACTTGAAATATACAAACAGAGTCAAGCTCTGATACCACTTTGACGCAGACCCCCAACCCTCCGGCCAAGATCCGCTCAAAGGATCATTTCAAATCTTCCCTGAGCTGAAGTGGCTATTTCAGATCCCTATCGAAACCTCAACATTCGATCCACAGGTCCTTCCCCGAAAACCCCAATTGTTGAATATGCACAAGGTGTAAGTTCTCACTTTCTCACAGCCTTCAACATGACCGCAACTTTTTCCCAAAAAGGGAATTTGAGTTTCAGGACTCCCCGAGTCTTGATGTCGAGAGCCTCTACCTCCTTGATCCTCCGATCTCCGAATTATCGAAATGACGAAATGGATTTACCATGACAATTATCCCCTGGCTGATCTTTGGTCCATGTGACCGCTTTTTCCCATCACCGCAGTCTTCTTCAAGATTTCCAATATCAAGAGCCCGACTCTTAGTCCTTAGGATGGGCGAAATGTTGATCCCCGAAATGCCGAAATCCTGATATTCCAATGTCAGGTGTGACCGCAACCTCACTCCTCTCTATGTCGCATTTCATGACTTTTAGGTTTTCATCTCCAAGAGTCTGGATTCCTTGTCTCTAGGACTTCTGAAATCCCGATCCCTGGTATGCTGAAATTTTGGCTTTTGATCGCGTCTCTTCAATGCTTCAGGGTTTCATTCTTCGAGACTTCACGATTTCTATTACAACCCTTTGCTCTTCTCTCGTCTACGGGATCCCTGGTATGCCGAAACCCAGTATAATCCTTTCGGGGATTTTCCCAATGCCTCAATCGCCACCACGTGTCCTCCTGTTGGACGGTCCTGATACTCTCGGTGTTTCAGGACTTGCGACCCCAACGACATTGATCCCTGGTCCTTTGAACTCCTGGTAACTGAACTCCCGATAGTTCCCTAATCACTGCCACACATCCTCCACAGATGGACGACCCTGATTGCTTCGGGACTTCACAAGTTGCGAAGTCGAAGACTCCTCCATTCCGCTCTTCGATACTTGAATCCCCGAAATACGAGGATCTTGTGACATGCGTCCTCCGTAGATGGATGGCTTTGATGTCTTTGGGAATTCATGAGTCGAGACTTCCTCTCTCCTGAACTCCTACCTCTCTATCTCCCGATATCCGAAACCCCAATGGGTCCTCGGATTACCGCCACACGTCCTCTGAGTGATGGACGGTCCCAATTCCTTCGGGAATTTGCGGATCGGGAGATTGCGATGCAACGATTCCATGACCCCTTGATTCTCTGATCCCCGAGCTCTGAAATCCTAATGTGTTCGCTGTTTTGGGACTTCGCGGGTTCTCTCTTCTGCATACGAGGGTTAAACCTCATGCTCCTTTCAACAGATCCGAGGGCTATAGGCTGTCTGAGATAGATCTGACGACCCAAATCTTCTCTCTTCCACTGTTCTCTCATGTTGTCTAATAAAATAAATTACGGTTTAACAATGATATTGAAGGCTACAATAATATTACTATCCATTAAATGAAATCGTTGTCTTAACAGTTGCATCACCGTCTACTATAAATTCTCTATTCAAATGCTAGTCATTGGAAATGTAAAGAATATAACAACAAAATATAAATAATATAAGGAATATATCCCTGGATACCATGTAAAGAATGTGTCGCTGTCTATATGTTAAATCGCAGTGTCTACATATTAAATCGCTGAGATTAAATTGAAGGTATTTTTCCATATTAAAAACACATGAATTAACATAATAAAAATGCTATCCATGAAGATTATAATAATGATATCACTATCCATGATGCTATTATATTACGGTATCCAACCCATTATGAATTCACTATTTAACAAATATACTATCTAAACATAATAAAGTCGCTACCTATGAGTACATTATGTGGCTATCTATTCATATATGAGATGCTGTCTATCCAAATATGGTATTGCTATCTATTCAAAATGTATGGTGTGGAAGACTAGTAAATGCATGATATTGCGGAGTAAATATGGCATACACTATTGCTGTCTACTAAGGGTATGGTATCACAGTCTATTAAATTGATGAAAGTGTTGAGTTAGTTATGATATTCAACTCGCTGTCAGGCACAAAAACAATTACAACGCGGTCATTTACCTATTAAAAACGTTGTCATTGGCATGTAACGATGTCTATCATACATGATATCGCTATCATGTGTTACAATGTACATAGCATGCAAAATCGTTGCCCTGCACAAATCACTGCATATAATTCATTGTCTAATACATACACAACATACAAATCACTGTCATTCTAAGAATAATATCGTTGTCCATCATATGGAAATCCATAACACTAAATTACTATCAACAGTAAACAAAGTTTCTATTCAAATGCAATCCACGCAGTAGTGAAGGATGGGGGAAAATTGGCCGTGTAAAGAAGACGAAATCGTTGTGTAGAGAGGGATGAAATCGCAGGGTAAAGAGGGATGAAATAATAGGGTAAAGAGAGATGAAATCGATGTGTAAGAACTATATAATTCATTGGTGAATGCTTATAGATTGATGTGTGTAAACACTGTGGAAATGATGATGTTCAAATCACTGTCATTCGCAAGCCAAGAAGAAAATCGTCCATAAATAATTCGGTGTCAACAAACTCACTAGGTAAAAAAAAAACAATTTGATTTCAAGAAGGGGATTCAAACGCAAGTAATGATCCTTCAAAACAATTCTGGGTAAAACAATTGGGAAAAACGAAATGGAATGGGTACGCCTATAAAGGATGGTTTCAACAGTAGAAATGATTCAAATTTAGATGAAAACGAAAGGTAATTTCAACAATAAAACGAAATAAAAACTGGATGCATATAATGGCTATTCAAAAGTAAAATCAAATTCAAACTTTCATTAGTTAAAGGACCTAGATGCACTATAGGATACCATAACCTTTAAACTATAAAGATTCCAGCCAAGAAGAATGTAGGCGATGACTCTAGGAAGAAAAATGAAAAGCAATAGAAGATCACAACAATAAACAAATCAATCGCAGGAGTAGAAGACAAGCCAATTGCAACAATGATTAAACAATCAAACACAAAGCTTAACATTCCAGGATTGGTCATTCAAATCGCAGAGTTAATAGTTCCCAAGAAGGCACAAGATTAGAGATCAATCATAAAGGAAAAACATAGAGATAAGTAAGGGATCGATGATTGGGTGAAATTTATCCTTCACTTATTATCCATGCACAGGAAATTAGAGCATTTAAATCTAGAGGTATTTAAACACCGGAGTGACGACCGTGATTCCGCTCCTGGCCGACTGCTCAAGAACAAACTAATAACTAAAGGATAAGGGAAGGAAGATAAAAGAACAAATTTCTTCGTAATAATCGATAAAAAAATTACAGAGAAGTCATTGCAATAAGAGGTTGGGTTCACCACGGGAAATCAATTCAGAATACAATTAGAAAAGGGGTTACAAATATCGTAGGAAAGTAGGTGAAAGAAGGCTCATGGCCATGAAATATTCAACCGAGCACATAAAATAACATGTGTAAATTACATTATATTGAAAGTAACAACTTTAACAAGCGTACCTTAGCCAAACGTGAATGCTCCGAAGTTGTTGTCCCGTGCGCGCTCTGTCCAGCTCCCGTTTTCTAAGCTATGTGACCTCACCGACACCTCCCAACCAATGCTAGGGGTAGTCTTCTCCCCCCCGAGCCATCCGACCGCAAAGGGGCCACACACACAATACCATAGAATGGCTAGCACCCAACTCACCTTGCAAGGTCGAGATACCACTCGTTACCTGAGCTGGGTATCTCAACTCCCACAAGAGAAATTTCAGTCAAGCAAAAATTCAGCAGGGTGACGTTACGCAAAAGGATCATATCCATACTCCTCATCCTCCATCCTTTTTATATATATTTTTAAGTAAATAGTTTCCCAAATTCTCATTAAATTCCTTTGTCATAAATTTTAATTAGGAAAACTCTCCCCCGTACACATGTCACCCATCCCCTATTTTGACGATAAAATCAATTTTATTAATTAATTAAATATTTCTATTTCCCTCACCCACCTAAAAGCATTCCTAAAAACGCTCCTTGGTGTCCCAATATTCCCTTGCAAATCTTAAATGATTTACGCCTTACTTAATTCCTAGTTGAGTTCATAAATAGCAAGTTCGCAGGCAAGATTCCTTACTAAGATAGACATTCAACTTTTTCTTTATGTTTCCCCTTTTCTTTAGGTTTCCCCTTTTTCTTTAAGTTTCCTATTTATTTTAAGTTTCCCTCTTTTCCCTTTTTAACTAAAAATCAATTTAGCAAGTGTAGATAAAACAACCATTTACCCTTTTTCTTCTTTAATAAAAAATTAATTTAGCAAGTGTAGATGAAACAACCATTTACCCTCTTTTCTTTTTAACTGAAATTAAATTAGCAAAAATAGATAAAAACAACCATTTCCCTTTTTAAAATTTTAATTCTCCATGATAATTTGACTTTAATAAATTAATATGAATTTCTTACCCCCCTTCTTGTTACAAGTTTATTTATTATTACTATTATTTTTTTACCACAGTTCTACTTAGACCTAGGTTTTAATTTCACTAGGTTGGGCGACATTTTCATTAGGGAAAAATTGTTTTTAAAGCTTACTTATCACATCATTCATTTTAGGGCCGACTAGGTTTATTCTCTTACTAGTTAAAATCACTACGTGCCCTTCAGGACGCACTATGTTCTCCAAGGGTGCCACTCGACTCTTTCCATTTTCCTTGTGCGACGTGCCCTTCAAGACACACTAGGTGCTCCAAGGATGCCACTCACCTCTTGAATGACTTTGGTAGACGTAAAAAATCCCTAGAGTCAATAATCCACTAGGTGATCTTGTGGGAGACTAAGGTCCTCTAAGGAATACTGACCTTACCATATTGTGCGCCCCTTAGAATCATCGTGAGTGACTGTAACAGTCTACCCTCACGACATCGTGGGTATTCTCAAACTAGGTAATCGTTAACCTATAGTTCGAGCAACGATGTGAGTTCTAGTAGTCTATGACAGGGCTACTCCCACACCTCTCCCTCAAAGTATCTGGTTGTCATGCGTGACCCCTCTACTCCACATGTGAGTTTGGTCGACAATCTATTATCATCTGACATCCATCAATGAATCATGTAAGCAATAATAATCAATCATCATAACATCTAATCATATGTACATATGTCACATCAACAATATTCAACCCAACAGTCCACTGCTTGACTCGATCCAGAGTCCAAGGGGTTTCATCGATGCCTTTGCATCCTCGAGGTCCAAAGTCCTACACACTCAAGAGAACCTAGTTAATAACACCTATCGATGTAATACAACCAAATAACATATCATCAAATCCATAATATATCATAATCATAATCAAGCGACCAATCGTATAATAATCCAGATCACTTGCAAGCAAGTGTCCTCAAAGAATAAGTTCGCTCAGTGCGCGCAAGAGCGGGATGTTACATGTGGGAAAAAAAACACCACTCTAATCGTTACTTAGATAAATGGGTTTAAAGACCACACATTTCTTAGGATCCTCCAATGGTATACCCAAAATAAAAGTTCGCATCCAATGATGGATATGACTGGTATATGACGAACAACATGTCAATCGAGTGTTCTTCAATTATCTAAAAACTCATGCTCTCTAAGGACGTCGACACCTTGGAATTTCCAAGGACACCAACATATTTCCTATGAGGTTTGTCCTCCACCCATTTACACGAACAACTTAGAGGACAAGGCTTTTTTTGAGATTCCTCAATGCCCTATAGCATATGTACCATGTTGAGACAATAAAAATCTTGATAAAAATAATGTGTGAGAAAACCTTGTCAAAGTGCCTCACAAATCAACACCGAGGTAGATGGATTTATATGGATGTTTGAGAGAGGAAAAACATCCTTGGAATATTGTACAAAACATGCCTCGTGCATCAACGGTGAGGTAGATGGATTTATATGGATGTTTGAGAGAGGAATAACATCCTTGGAAGAGTGTACAATTAAAAAAAAATTCTATGCGAAAAATCACTATTAAAATATGATGAGAAGTCGTCAAAGAATTGTAAATTTCAAGAGTATATATGTTAAGAAATTGATTTGATTTGATTTCTAATGATATTGGAGCATAGTACATGTGAATTGTTGTATGAATAATTTAAATATCGTAATATTATATTATCAAAAAACATGCCCAGGCTTTTGTGCGAATTATAATCTTTTACATATATGAGCTATTATTAGTCTTTTGTATACTAACATCATCATAAGTTCATGAGAGGCTGGGTGTGAGTAGTTTTAAAGGTTTCACGATTTAGGAAATCGAGTGTGGAAGTAGCTATGTATTTCATGAGAACTACGTATTTCACTTGAAATATGCACCATCAACCATAGTTACTAAGTTCTAATTTGAACTGGGATTTGAATTCGATTCGATAACATAAAAATTTAGACTATAAATTCTCAATATACATTTTGAGGCTCATTTTCATCTTCATTTATATTAAAATTTGAATCACTTCTGATTTTTGATAACTCTGGATAATGTAACAATATTTCATCAACAGATGTTGCGCCCTCCTCCTTTCTCCAAAACGCCTCTTTGTTTTAAAACTTATTTATGTAATATTTATCCCATTTCTCCCAGATCACGATTAAGGTTCTAATAATGCTGACTAGTTAGACAATATATTCATAAATCAATTAGTCATTGCCTAGTTTTAGAAGTGTGAATGCTCTGTTAGTTCAACAAGCTTCATGCTAGGCCTAGCCTGGAAATGCTTTTTGCTCAGCATTGAAAAACACTACCAAGATAAGAAGTTTCTTAATCTCCTAAAATATCCCGTCATGCTGAGTTGTCCATAGAAACGTAGTTCCTTTACCTGGTAACTAAAGGTCCTCTCCTGTAATCTTAAAGAAACCCTTTACAATATATGATATTATCCAACTAATCCAAAGAAATAAAATGTAGCAAGGTAATGGAGGGTCCATTTTGACACTTCTAGGCATAGCTGCCTTTTTCTTTCTAGGGAAAGAACAAAGATACATATTATGTTTAGGAATGAGATTGTGTAACATCCCTCTCTTGCACGCATTGTGAGAACTTATTCTTTGAGGACACTTGCGTGAAAGTGATCTGGGTTATTATACTATTGGTTATTTTGATTATGATTATGAGATATTGTGGATTTAATTATATGCTATTTTTTTGTATTTATGTAGACAGGTGCTATTGACTGGGTTTTACTGAGTGTGTAGGACTATGGACATTGAGGATGCAGAGGCATCGATGAAACCCCTTATACTCTGGATCGAGTCAGGGAGTGGACTATTAGGGTTTGAATGCTTTTGATGTGACATATGTACTTATGATTAGATGTTATGATGATTGATTATTACTGCCGACATGATTCATTGATGGATGCAGGTTGACGATAGCTTGCCCACCAGACTCACATTTTGCGTAGAGGGGTCACGCATGACAACTAGAGACATTGATGGAGAGGTGTGGCAGTAGCCCTGCCATAGCCTACTAGCACTCTCACCGTGGCTCGAACTGTAGGTTAACGATTACCTAGTTCGAGAAGACCCACGATGCCATGAGGGAAAACTGTGATAGTCGCTCATGATGATTCTAAGGGGTGCGCAATAAGGCAGGGGTTATATTCCTTAGAGGCCCTTAGTCTCCCACAAGATCACCTAGTGGAGTATTGACTCCAGGGGTTTGACATCTATCAAATTGAGTCAAGAGGCGAGTGGCACCCTTGGAGCACTTAGTGTGTCTTGAAGGGCACGTCGCATAAACAAAACATAAAGAGATGAGTGACACCCTTGGAGCATGTAGTGCATCTTGAAGGGCACATAGCGCAAAGAAAATAGAAGGAGGTGACTAACACCCTTGGAGCATGTAGTGTGTCCTAAAGGGTACATCGCGATTTTAAATGATAAGTTAATAAACATAGTGCCTAGAACAATATTCCTCCTTAGGACCTGGCGGCCTTAAAATGAATGTCGTGATAAGTAAATTTTAATAAGAATTTTTTCTCTTAAAAAAATTGTCGCCCAGCCTAGAGAAATTAAAACCTAGGTCTATGTAGAACATGTGGATAAAGAAAAATTGATTAAAAATGTAACAAGAAGGGGGGTAAGAAATTCAAACTTAATTGTTAAAGCAAAAAAATTATAATGGAGGATTAAATTTATTAAAAGGGTAAATGGTTGTTTTTATCTACACTTGCTAAATTGATTTTAGTTAAAAAGGAAAAAGGGTAAATGGTTGTTTTTATCTACACTTGCTAAATTGATTTTTTTAGTTAAAAAAAGAAAAAGGGGGGAACTTAAAAGAAAAAGGGAAACTCAAAGAAAAGGGGAAAATTAAAGAAAAAGATGAATGTCTAACTTAGTAAGGAATCTTGCCTTTGGAACTTTCTATTTATGAACTCAACTAGGAATTAAGTAAGGCATAAGTCATTTAAGAATTGTAAGGGAATTTGGGACACCGAGGAGCGTTTTTAGGAATGCTTTTAGGTGGATGAGGGAAGTAGGAATATTTAATTAATTAATAAAATTGATTTTCTAGTTCAACTAGGGGATCAAGCGACATGTCTACGGGGAGGTTTTTCTTGATTAAATAAATGAAAAAGGAATCTAATGAGAATTTTAGGAAACTAATTACTTAAAAAATATATAAAAAGGATAGTGGAAGAGGAGTATGGATAACATCTATCTTGTGTAACGTTACGTTACTGAAATTTTATCTTGACTGAACTTTCTCTTGTGGGAGTCGGGATACCCATCTTGGTTAACGAGTGGTAGCTCGACCTTGCGAGGTGAGATGGGTGTTAGAATTCTTTGGTATTATGTGTGTGGCGCCTTTTCAGTTCGGGGGGCTCAGGGGGAAGAAGAGTAGCCCTAGCGTTGGCTGGGAGGTACCGATGAGGTCACATCGGTTGGAAAGCAGGAACTTGACAGAGCACGTGTGGGACAATGACTCTAGAGCCTTTGTATTTGGCTAAGGTACCCCCGTTAAAGTTGTTACTTGCAATTAAGTTTAATTTACACGTGTTTATTTTACTGTACTCAGATGAATATTTCATTGCCATGAGATTTCCTTGCCCATGTATTTCTATGACAATTTTAATTCACTTACCGCTAGATTCATTCAGTAAGAACCCATTGCTATCCAACGTATCCATTATTTCTGAGTTACTGTCTATTTGTGCATGGCCAAAATGAGCCCTAGTATCAAAACCTTGCCTGCACCTTGTATCTCCTGCCTGCATTTTCTCTATTCCTTGATTGCACTTTTATTTCATTAATTTCTTCTCCACGGAGAAGATCGTGATGCAGATTTGTGTTTTTATCCTCTATTCCTTGATACTTTAAGTTATTAGTTTGTGCCTGAGCAGTCGGCCAGGAGTCGAATCGACTATCTTTCACTTTGGTATTAAAGATTTAGATTCAAATGCCTTGATTTCCTGTGCATGGATAATAAGTGTAGGATCATTCCTCTACCCAATGTTTATTTGTAGCGAGTTCCTCTACATTTTCCCTTGAGTTGTAAACTCAACACCCTCTCTTTTTACTTGAGTTTTCACTGTGCGTTTACACTTTGTTTTAACCCTCACTTTACCCATCGTTTCCACTTCATTTCTTTGTGTTTCCACTTCATTGAGTTCTAGATATCTGATGACTACTTGACGACTATGTGATGACTGCGTTTGAATGGTAAAATCTCTGTGTTTTGAATGATTCAATGTTGAATGATTAATCTTTGCGTTTTCTTTGTGAATGAGTATCTCTGTGTTTTTGATTGATTCATCGCTGAATGATTAATCTTTGAATGATTAATCTCTAAACAATTAATCTCCGAAGGAATTGTTTTTACCAAAAAACATTTTTGTTTTCTTTCCCAACGAATCTGGGTGACTCACACAAACCTTATATCCATTCTCCTTTCCTCAGAAAAATGTGAGTTATCATCAGCGATTGACTTGGTGTTTTTTCCCAGCTAAGGTAGAACCCCTGGGCGATTTTCTTGGCGTTTTACACAGCGATTTCACCCAATGTTTACATAGCTATTTCACCCAGTTTTTACACAGAGATTTACACTGTATTTACCCAACAATATCTTTACTAGACAACATTTATTGTTGGACAACGATTTATCATTTAGACAACGAATTATTGTTGGACAACAATGCCATTGTTAGGCAACAATTTTATTGTTAGATAGCATTTGGTTAGATAGCATATTTGTTAGATATCGATTTGTTAGAAAAAGATATATATTTGTTAGATAGCGATTTGTTAGACATAGATATTTGTTAGACAATGATATTTGTTAGACAGAGATATATTTGTTAGATAGAGATATATTTGTTAGATATAGATATAGAAAGGCTTGATATTTGAGCAATATAAGAATATTCTCATGTTTCATCAATTTTTATTTTGGCTAGAACTCTCTCTAACACGAAATTGCACTTGAAAATCGAGATTGAGGAAAATTTTTCTAATAAATTGATTTGTGCATACTTCATCAGATTTATCGACATTCAACCTCTTTAGTAGTAATTTAATTGAATGTAGGACATAACAATTTTAAAAAGATATTGTTGCAATAATGGTCGTGATCCTTACTACAATTAGATTAGTTGTTTTTATATGTCAATGGTTTTATATATATGTCTTATGACTTATGCAAACAATAGATTAATTTTTTTAATATAGAAATGGTTTAATTATCAGTCTTACATATCCGTCTTTTAACTTATGCCACAACATATTAAATGCTGCAATGGTAATAGATTAATGGATTAATTGCATTGGTAACAGATTACTTTATTAATTGCAATGATAATAGTTCACTCATTCGCTCTTGGTCATAATGATTAAGAGTTAATGGTTTATGGTTTATTTGAGTAATGTGTAATATCTTGCGCAAGATTAATGGTTGAGGGTTTAATAGTTTTAATAGCTAATCGATTAATAGTTTGACCATTAATTGGTTACTGTGTGCCTTGTGCCTTAAGTTTAATTGTAAATGGTGGTTGGTCATAGTAGTTACACCACACATGATTGCCTTGTAGGAAACAAGAAATACGTTGGTTAGTTGCGCAACTTAAATATTGAATGATGTCACTTGCATCTAGTTGACTTGTTGATTGGGCGCTTGGATATAGTCTTCTTGTATTTTTGACAGTTAATTTGTCTCCTAGCATGTTGCATTTTTCTTGGGTTATTTGTCTAGATATGTTATGTTGTGCCTTGGTTATTGTCAGGCCCACAGCCTTGTAATGATATGATTCTTGGTGAGGGGATCATTGCATGCACCGATTGATAGAAGCGAATGATAACCTAGACAGAGTCATGTGATTCCTGATGTGGGTGTAATGTTCCTTGTAATTAATGTTGGTACTTGTGTTGTAAATTTTGTTTTTGCTTGTTCCTTGCTCGCCGTGAAGGTTCAAGATGCCCGAGTCATTTGATGTCAGTTGTGTATGGTTGATCTTGATATTGTCCCATATCTTAGTCACTTTATTTGTCTATTTGATTTTGCTTGTTCATCCAATTGCATGATGTGCAAGTATGCTAGGTTATTGTTGTCTATTGCCTGATTTGCGGGCATTGTGTCCATTGTCAAGTTGTGGTGATTAATTGTTGTCGTTGTTGCCTTCCTTCTTAATAGTAATAATAAAAAATTTGCTTCTGTTTTGCATCACATGTATTCGTAATGCCAGGGTTCGTTACATATGGTATTAGAGCCGGTTCAACCCGCGACTTGGGATCACTACAGATTCCATTGGTTAGATATTTGATTGTAATGTTGCTAATTAAAATGATTTTTATTTGTACTTGTAATCATGGTTAGAGGACGCCACAGAGGCAAACAACAGGGTGCTAGGGGAGGAGGTGTGACACCTCCAGTAGCATCCATGCTTGAGGGGTCTAACCCCCAGGGAGACGAACAGGCTGTCGAGCAGGAACAAATAACTATGGGTGATTTGGTTGGGCTGATGAGGTCCTTTCAATGGATGTCTGAGGCATTGATCAACCATTTGGATAGAGATGAGGCTAGGGCATCGACACCCCTTGAGGGTCCACCGCGTGCTCTGGTCAGTACGGGTAGCATTCACTGCGAACTCGAGAAGGTCAAATTTCCCAATTTCTTTGGTGCCCCAAATGATGCAGCCGCCGAGGCATGGTTGGAGAATATGTTGATGTGATTTTAAATTCACGACTATACCTCCAACATGAAGGCCCGCATGTCGGTCTTTCAAATGAAGGGGAGCGCTCTTCTATGGTGGAAGACGATCCTACCGCAATTGAGCATGGCCACCGAAGATGTGTCATGGGAACTGTTTGAGGAATGGTTACGAGAGATGTATCTATCGAAGGAATTCATTAAGTGTCAGCTCAACGAGTTCAACTCCTTGCGACAGGGTGGTTGTACAGTGCCCGAGTAAGAGGGTTGTTTTATGGAGCTGCTTCGGTATGCTCCACACCTGATTATCGAGAAACTTAAGGTCAATAGGTTCTTGTTTGGCCTTAATGTCAACATTCGTGCAAATTTTAGGATTCTGATGCCTCAAACCTTGCATGATGCTATCCAGAAGGCCCTCATAGCATTGGAGAATCTTCTCAGTCGGGTTCAGAGTAGGACTCCAGCGAGACTAGCAAGGCATGTGTCATCTGTTGCGTAGTAGCATCAGACACCCGCTAAACATTCACCAAGATATCGTGGCTTCCAGAGAGGATCCACTTTCACTACACCTCGACGACCACCATCTCAGTAGTGGACTCCTTATCGAGGACCAAAACACCAGCAACAACGTCGACTCCAAAAGCAACAGTTTAGGCCTGTTCAGCAGAATAAACCAAGGTTCCAGGCCAGAGGGTCTCCATCTTCTGGTACCAAGAGTACTGGATTGAAGAAAGGGTCTTGGACATGTGGGGGGCCACATTACCAATGAGACTACACAGTGGAGAGGACTAGAGCTTTTGGATCATCCAGACTCACTACCATGGGAGATTTGGGCAAGGCCCATCATATTCATGAAGTGGTGAATAATCGCCAAGGAAAGCACCAGTCGACTGTGCTCAAGACGTCAGGTACTGTCGCTCACCAAACCCTTAGTATTTTGATATATCCAGGTGCTATAGAGAGTTTCATTTCTAGGGCAGTGCTAAGAAGAATTAAGGTAAAGGTAGTCGAACAGGCTGAGTGATGCAGGAGCATCACTCCAAGCCAGCTACACATCAGTCGACCAACACACCAAAGAACGCATTCGATAGGAGAGAGAGAGGCACAACCTTCTCAATTTTCAAATTTTCATATTGTATTAAATGATTGTAAGGCTGGTAGAGCCAAAAATCCATGCATATGCGTAGGATTTAGTAAAGGTTTCCTTAAATAGGTTGTAAGGTTGAGATCTAGATCCGATTCGGACTAGACAACCATTCAATATAATTGAATGTGAATTAATGAGAGTTGGTGAGGATGGAGGGAAGAAGCTTGAGGATCCCCTCTTTGTAAAAAGATCTTATTTGTATCTAGTAGTTAGTTTTTTAGAAGGGGAAGAGGGAGCCGAGACTCTGTTGAAGTCCAAGCTCGAACACATTGTAAAGAGACATTTCATATTAATACAATCAGAAAATTTTTCCTTGCATGTTATTCTGTGTCTGTTGATGAATGTCTTTATGTGTTGATGATATGTTGTAGATGTGTGTTAGTTTTCATTTGTAGGTCACATATAGAAGTTGTTTTCTATTGGGTTCTTTGATTTCAGTTTTAGGTTCTTTGTGGTTTCATGCAAGAGTGCATGACAGAGTACTGCGGTCTCTGAAAACCAATGCAGGAGTGCACTTCTGAATTCTATGGAATTTAGACAAAGACGTGCCAGGAGGGTGCACCATACGAAGTCATTGACTCAAGGAGGAAGCCTCAAGGTTGCTGAAAACCTTGAAGGAGAAACTATGCAGAGGAGAGCATAGAGAAGAGAAGAAAAATTGTTGAGAATTCTATAAAGGCTCTACCAGGAGGGCATTGAGAAAAGGCACATAGTCACTAAGGATTCTGGAGAACTCTGCCAGGAGGGCATCGAGTTGGTGCAAGTGTGCACAGAAGGAACTCTATTTCGAGTTCAGTGGGAAGAAAAAATGTCTGAGGTTCTGTAGAAGCTCTGTCAGGAGGGCATTGAGCGAGTGCAAGGAGTGCACTGAGAAGAACTCTCTTGTTTGAGTTCTGAGATAGGAGAAGCATTAAGGAGAAAGACATTCACAGAGTTGCTGAATACTCTGTTTGTTCAACAAGGAGTTCTTGAGCATGAGGTTTCTAGGAGGGTACCAAATTTCCCTTTGAAAGGAGAGGAAAGTTCTGAGTTCCTGAGGAGTTCAAGTTCTGAAGATCAGGAAGGACAGTGCTGTTGTGCACAGAGTAGCAACCAAGAGGAGTAGGAAGTTGAGGAACCCTTCAAGGTTTTAAAGCCAACAAAGCTCAGGAGGGACAATGTTTCTATAATGAAGGCGAGTTCATCAAAGTTAGATCGAGCTCAAAGAGGAAGCAAAGGCCGAGGCCTTTGAAAACTTGAAAATCTTCCAAGTCCGGAGCGAGGCGAGAAAGCTCGGGAGAGAGCTATAATAGCTGTGGGATCAACGATTGAAGGTTGGATCTGGACCATCAAAGTTACGTCTAGACAACATAAGGAGGATGCCAAGTCATTGGCTAGGAATCTTTGAGAAGCAGAGGTGGACGGTCAGAATCCTCTGTGGAGGACTCATGAAATCGCGAGGACCGTAGGATCAAAGGAAGATGCAAGGTGTTTAGAGGTGGATGAACCCATCACCTTAGGATCCAGGATCAATGTGAGCCATTGATCGTGCTTAGCGTACATCATTGGATCATATCACAAACTCAGGGTTCGTAAGTTTGGAGGCCAAACCAATTTTCTTGGTTTGTGCAAAGTTTCGAGTTGCGAGGAACAGAGAGGAGATCCAGACCGTTGGATTCAAACCACAGGAGAATCGTTGGATCAGAATCTCTGCATGGTATCGCGCACTTAGTTGTTCAAGGTTTTAGAGAGTTTCTTTTCGACTGTAGAAGTTGCAAAGTGCCGAGCATCGAGGGATCGTGCGAACAGGTGGCACATCCAGTTGGTGGGGACTGTGTGGTTGACAGGTGGTGTAGTAACAACACCTAGAGAAAGACAAAAGTGGGTGACAGGTGGTGGACACACATCACCTAGGAAGAAGTCAACTCATTTTTTACTTATCGCATCTCAGGGATTCGCGAAGGAGGAGGACAAGGACACAACGCTCCAAACCACGAAATTGTGAGTTGTGAGGAGTGCTAGAGTTAAGCCCTAGCCTATGGTCATTGGTAAAGGTGATAACAAGGAGGAACCATACCCATATTGGTATCTCAGGTATAGGAGGTTTGGAAAAGAGGAGTTGAGGATATTCAACTCACGAACTCGCGAGTTGCGAGTTGTGAAAAGTGCTTGTGCTAAGGTAGAGTTGTGGTCATGTGGAGGCAAAGACTCACACCTGGTGCACGTGGTGCAGGTGGAGTTTTCGTGAAGGACCTATGTATTGTATTTGTTGAAGGTTTCAGCAGGGAGCCGAAGGATTCGCTTCGACTCGTGGAGAAATTGGGACGATCCTGTGCGGATCTCGGCCCGAGGGCAAGGGGGGAGGGGTCTGCATCAGGTTGTATTAGAGCCTGATTTTGTCTGTATATTTCAGGAAGAGGGAGCTAGAGGAAACGAAGTAGTCTGATACACAACAGTTGTGGTATCAGAGCTTGATTTTTGTTTGTATATTGCAGGTAGAAGAAGGCAGAATAAAAAAAGAAAGATTGTTGCAGGGTGAGCAACAACAGTAGATAGCCAAGTGGGCTGAGATAGAAGGACCAGTCGCATTCTTGAGGAAGAAAATGGCTACTGAAGGCCATGAGGATGGTGGAAGAGGAGACCACTAGCAGATGAGTAAAGTGGTGATTGATAAAGAGCTCGTTGAGATAAGAGAGAGAATGGAAGAGATTGCATTGCGGGTGCAACAGAACGCACAACCGCGTTGGGTGTATGAATGACCTCTGAGAAGGAAAGAAAAGTGGCTAATCAAGAAGTTGTTGTCTAGGAGGTAGCAAAGACTGTTGAGAGGATGGATGAGGTATGTGGAAAGCCTCAGAGATGAAGAGGAGATGGTTCATGCCTGTGAACCAGAGACTGGGAGAAATCTCAATGATGATGAGGAGAAGATATCATTGGAAGATCTCGTGAACTTCCAGGAAGGAAGTGAAGAAATATCAGATTTCCAGGTGGGTAATGAGATGGGATCGTTGGAAAATCTCAGAGACTTCCAGGTGAGTAGTGAGGAAATTTCAAGTTGTCAGGTGGGCAATGAGTCGAGATCGTTGGAGGATATCATAGACTACCAAGAGGGCAGAGAGGAAATCCCAAATTGCCAGGTGGGTAGGGGAAAAGAAGTGAGACTGTATGAAAGTCCCATGAACTCAGAGGTGAGTTCATATCATCAAGGACATCTGATAGAGAAATATCAGAAGAGAATTATGATGATTGGAGGAATAAAGGTATTCCTTCCATATAGCCCAGTGCAGGCCAATGCATGTGTTGTCAATGCAGCAACAACAGAAAGACAACCAATTGTGACTGTCAAAGAGATGGAGAAGATATTAGAGGCTACTCAAGCAGAGGAAAAGGAGCATTCAGAAGAATGGATCGAAATTTTCATCCAAGAAGTTGAAGGGGAGACAACTGTAGCGAAGCTGACAGCAAGAAAAGAAGAAGATCATGCAACTAAGATGCTCACCCCATGGGAGAAGGAGTTGAAGATGATGGAGGATTGGTTGAACCATCCAGAGCCAGTAGATGACTGCCATGAGTAGACAGTCATGCAGATGTTGGCAAAGGAGCATTTTGAGGAATCGCTCAGAAATTTCAGCCAGGAAACTGAACAAATGATAACTGCAATGCAGAGGAATGCAATGATAGATGAAGGAGAATTTCAGTCTTAGGAGCAACTGGAGGAAGCTGGCGATATGCCAGTAGGAGAGATGAAATTCAAGCTGTCAGAGGAGGAAGCTAAGTAGAAACTCAGTGATGAAAATGCAGAGGAGGAGTTTGCAGCAGGGTGGAAAGTTGAGGCCACAGAGGAAGAAAATAGCATGGGGGATCATGATGATCTACCCACCGATAAGGAGGAAGTGCAGCCGAGAAGACTGCATAAGGAGAGCCAGCCACTGGAGAAACTGGACATGATAATTGAGGAGACCAGGAGGCTGATGATCTGATCAGTAGAAGTGGTCAACAAAGGGAAGCTGAGTAAAGGAGAACCTGCCATAGCAACAGGGCAACAATATCAATGAAGCGATGGAGCAGATGGACAACTCCAAAGAACTGTTTGGGATCCAGGGGGATTTTGACAACCATGCTGGGAATCTCATGAGTAGGAGCTCATAAATTTTTCACAGCAGAGGAGTATGATGCAGGAGCATCGCTCCAAGCCAGCTACGCATCAGCTGGCCAACACACCAAAGTGTGCATTCAATAGGAGAGAGAGAGGTGCAACCTTCTCGATTTTCAAATTTTCAAATTGTATTAAATGATTGTAAGGATGGTAGAGCCAAAAAGCCATGCATATGTGCAGGCTTTAGTAAAGGTTTCCTTAAATAGGTTGTAAGTTTGAGATCTAGATCCGATTCAGACTAGACAACCATTCAATATAATTGAATGTGAATTAATGAGAGTTGGTGAGGATGGAGGGAAGAAGCTCGAGGAGCCCCTCTTTGTAAAAAGGTATTATTTGTATCTAGTAGTTAGTTTTTTAGAAGGGGAAGAGGAAGTCGAGACTCTGTTGCAGTCCAAGATCGAACACATTGTAAAGAGGCATTTCATATTAATACAATCAGAGCAGTGTTCCCTGCATGTTATTCTGTGTATGTTGATGAATGTCTTTATGTGTTGATGATATGTTGTAGATGTGTGTTATTTTGCATTTGTAGGTCACATATAGAAGTTGTTTTTTGTTGGGTTCTTTGATTTCAGGTTTAGGTTCTTTTTGGTTTCATGCAAGAGTGCATGACAGAGTATTGTGGTCTCTGAAAACCAGTGCAAGAGTGCACTTTTGAATTCTGCGGAATTTAGACAAAGACATGCCAGGAGGGTGCACTAGAGGAAGTCATTGACTCAAGGAGGAAGACTCAAGGTTGTTGAACACCTTGAAGGAGAAACTGTGCAGAGGAGATCACAAAGAAGATACACAAAATTGTTGAGAATTTTGTAAAGGCTCTACTAGGAGGGCATTGATCAAAGGCATAGAGTCACTGAGGATTCTAGAGAACTCTGCTAGGAGGGCATCGAGTTGGTGAAAGTGTGCACATAATGAACTCTATTTTGAGTTTAGTGGGAAGACAAAACATCTGAGGTTCTGTAGAATCTTTACCAGGAGGGCATCGAGCGAGTGCAAGGAGTGCATCGAGAAGAACTCTCTTGTTTGAGTTCGAAGATAGGAGAAGCGTCAAGGATAAATACATTCATAGAGGTTCTGAATACTCTATTTGTTCAACAAGGAGTGCTTGAGAAAGAGGTTTCCAGGAGGGTACCAAATTTCCCTTTGAAAGGAGAGGAAAGAGATGAGTTCCTGAGGAGTTCAAGTTCTGAAGATCAGGAAGGACAGTGTTTTTGTGCACAGAGTAGCAACCAAGAGGAGCAGGAAGTAGAGGAACCCTTCAAGGTTTCATAGCTGACAAAGCTCAAGAGGGACAACGTTTCCAGAATGAAGACGAGTTCATCAAAGTCAGATCGAGATCAGGAGGGACAACATTTCCATAACGAAGGTGAGTTGCGAGTTGCGAAAAGAGCTTGCGCTAAGGCCGAGTTGTGGTTGTGTGGAGGCAAAGACTCACACCTGGTGCACATGGTGCAGGTGGAGTTTTTGTGAAGGACATGTGTATCGGATTCATTGAAGGTTTCAATAGGGAACCGAAGGAGTTGCTTCGACTCGTGGAGAAATTGGGATGATCATTTGCGGATCTCGGCCCGAGGGCAAGGGGGGGGTTCTGCACCACTGAGTTTATCTTTGTATAAATGGATTCGGGAGCCAAACATAAGTTTGGAGGGAAGGTTACGGGTTGTAGCCTTAACCTGGGAGAGTTTGTCACCAGGGCCAACCTATACATCATGATCTTAGGATCTTATGACGTCGTGATCAATATGGTCTGGTCAAAATTGCATGAGGTGATACTCAACTGTAAGATGGAATGATTGAGCTTGGTCGATGATGAGGAACATAGACGCATGATTGTAGGTCAGAACCAGGGAGTATCCCTGAGGTTCATATCTTCCTTACATCTACGGAAGAGCATGCACAAGGGATGTAATCTTTATACGGTCCTTTCATTAAACAAGAAGGGAGTAGCAGAAGGTCTAGAACACCTTCCAGTGGTCAGAGAGTTTTCAAACGTCTTCACAAAGGAGTTACTTGGGATGCCTCCAGAGAGTCTCACAGAGAAGTGTACATGGCTCACCCATGAGTCATGAAGATGAGGGTAGACCTTAAACCCTTATTTTTCTGGAAAGGAATAAAGGCAAGCATAGTCAACTACATGGCAAGATGTCTAGAATGTCAGCATGTGAAGGATGAACATAAAAATCCGACAGGATTACTACAGCTACACGCTATTCCAGAATCGAAATGGGAGGTCATTTTGATGTATTTCATTGTTGTATTTCCAATGACGATAAGGAGACATGACCCAAATTTTGTGGCAGTCGACACTCTGACGAAGAGTGCTCATTTTATTCCTATGCGTACAACGTATCAGACACCTGACATAATTGGAGTTTTCATTAGTGAGATTGTGAGGTTGCATGGTGTGCCTAAGAGGATTATATCTGATAAAGGATGGGTGTTTACAAGATGATTTTGGACTAGTTTCCAAGAGGCCTTGGGAACCCAACTTAAATTGGACTAGTTTCCAAGAGGCCTTGGGAACCCAACTTAAATTGGACTAGTTTCCAAGAGGCCTTGGGAACCCAACTTAAATTTAGTACCGTGTATCACTCAGAGATAGATGGGTAGACCGAAAGAACAAACCAATTATTGGAGGATATGTTGCGTATGTACGTTATGGACCAATAAAGGCATTTAGAGGATTTCTTGCCACTGGTAGAGTTTGCATACAACAATAGTTATCAAAGCATCATTAATATGGTGCCTTTCGAGTTCCTTTACGGGCGACCATGTCGGAAACCTTTGAGTTGGGATAGACTTGAGGATAGGGTCCTGGTGGGACCAGAAGTGATTCAAGAAATGGAAGATAAAATGCAAACAATAAGACAAAGGATCAAGGAAGTGCATGATCGACAAAAGAGTTATGCTGATGCACATCATGTCGATTGTAGTTATGAATTTGGTGATCGAGTCTTCTTGTGGGTGAAACCGCATAAGAGTTCGATCAAGTTTGGAAAGGGTGCTAAAATATCTCCTAGGCTCGTGGGAACTTTTGAAATTGTGGAAAGGAAGGGGCCCGTGGCCTATCAACTAGCCTTGCTTGATTCTTTGAGGCGTATGCACAATGTTTTTCATGTATCTGTTTTGAGACATTATATTAGTGATCCTACACATGTTATTGACATGATTTCCTTGCAGGTGTTTGACGAGGGTGCACTCACGGAGAAGCCAATCTGCATCCTGGACCATCACATTCAATATCTACAACATCAAATAGTAGATCAGGTCAAGGTCTAGTGGGACAACTATAGTCCACACTTGACGACCTGGGAGGACGCATATGATATGCGTCAACAATTTACATTTTTGTTTGATAGATAGACTTATGATACTTTGATACACTTTATTTTGGCACTTATATACTGTGAAAATTCAGGACGATGTTTAAAAAAAGAGGGGGTGTATGTAACATCCCGCTCTTGCGTGGACTGAACAAAATTATTCTTTGAGGAAACTTGCGTGCAAGTGATCCGGGTTATTATACTATTGGTTGTTTTGATTATGATTATGAGATATTGTGGATTTAATGATATGTTATTTTGTTGTATTTACGTAGACAAGTGATATTGACTGGGTTCTCCTGAGTTTGTAGGACTCTACATATTGAGGATGAAGAGGCATCTATGAAATCCATTGGACTTCGGATCGAGTCAGGGAGTGGAATGTTAGGGTTTGAATGTTGTTGATGTGACATATGTACATATGATTAGATGTTATGATGATTGATTATTATTGGTGACATGATTCATTGATGGATTCAGGATGACGATAACTTGCCGACGAGACTCACATTTGGAGTAGAGGGGTCATGCATGGTAACCAAAGACATTGAGGGAGAGGTGTGGAAGAATACTCCTACTAGCACTCCCACCATGGCTCGAACTGTAGGTTAATGATTACCTAGTTCGAGAAGACCCACGATGCCATGAGGGAAGAATGTGATAGTCACTCACGATGATTCTAAGGGGGGCGCAATAAGGCAGGGGCCTTATTCCTTAGAGACCCATAGTCTCCCACAAGATCACTTGGTGGAGTATTAACTCCAGGGGTTTGACATCTACCAAATTCAGTCAAGAGGCGAGTGGCACCCTTGGAGCACGTAGTGCGTCTTGAAGGGGATGTCTTGCAAAGAAAACAGAAAGAGGCGAGTGACACCCTTGGAGCACGTAGTGCGTCTTGAAGGGAATGTCGTGGAAATAAACGGAAGGAGGCAAGTGGCACCCTTGGAGCACATAGTGCGTCCTGAAGTGCACATCACGATTTTAATTGATAAGTTAATAAACCTAGTGCCTAAAAACTTATGCTTCCTTAGGACCTGGTTGACCTTAAAATGAATGGCGTGATAAGTAAAGTTTAATAAGAATTTTTTCTCTTAAAAAAATTGTCTCCCAACCTAGGGAAATTAAAACCTAGGTCCAAGTAGAACATGTGGATAAAGAAAAACTAATTAAACATGTAACAAGAAGGGGGGTAAGAAATTCAAACTTAATTATTAAAGTAAAAAAAAATATAATGGAGGATTAAATTTATTAAAAGGGTAAATGGTTGTTTTTATCTACACTTGCTAAATTGATTTTAGTTGAAAAGGAAAAAGAGTAAATGGTCGTTTTTATCTACACTTGCTAAATTGATTTGTTTAGTTAAAAAAGGAAAAAGGGGGGAACTTAAAAGAAAAAGGAAACTTAAAGAAAAAGGGAAGCTCAAAGAAAAGGGGAAACTTAAAGAAAAAGATGAATGTCTAACTTAGTAATGAATCTTGCCTTTGGAGCTTTCTATTTATGAACTCAACTAGGAATTAAGTAAGGCATAAGTCATTTAAGAATTGTAAGGGAATTTGGGACACCGATGAGTGTTTTTAGGAATGCTTTTAGGTGGACGAGGGAAGTAGGAATAATTAATTAATTAATAAAATTGATTTTCTGGTGCAACTAGGGGATCAAATGACATGTGTACAAGGGATTTTTTTCCTAATTAAATAAATGAAAAAGGAATCTAATGAGAATTTTGGGAAACTAATTACTTGAAACTATATAAAAAGGATGGTGAAAGAGGAGTATAGATTACATCTGGCTTGTGTAACTTTATGCTGTTGAAATTTTATCTTGACTGAACTTTCTCTTGTGGGAGTTGGGATATCCAACTCGGTTAACGAGTGGTAGCTCAACCTTGTGAGGCGAGTTGGGTGCTAGCATTCTCTAGTATTGTGTGTGTGGCCCCTTTGCGGCTTGGGGGGCTTAAGGGGAAGAATATTACCCCTAGCGTTGGATGGGAGGTACCAGTGAGGTCACATGGATCGACAACCAGGAGCTGGACGAAGCGTGTGAGGGACATCGACATCAAATCCTTCATATTTGGATAAGGTACACCTGTTCAAGTTGTTACTTGCAATGAAATTTAATTTATACGTGTTTATTTTACTATACTCAGATGAATATTTGATTTCCATGAGATTTCCTTGCCCATGTATTTCTACGACAATTTTAATTCACTTGTTGCTAGATTCATTGAATAAGAACCCCTTTCTATCCAACTTATCCATTATTTCCGAGTTACTATCTATTTACGCATGGCCAAAATGAGCCCCAAACTCAAAACCTTGCCTGGGCCTTGTATCTCCTGCCTGCGTTTTCTCTATTCCTTGATTGCATGTTTATTTAATTAATTTCTTCTCCAAGGAGAAGATATGGATGCATATTTGTGTTTTTATCCTCTATTCCTTGATCCTTTAAGTTATTAGTTTGTTCCTGAGCAGTCGGCCAGGAGCCGAATCGAGTGTCTTTCACTTTGGTGTTAAAGATTTAGACTTAAATTCCATGTTTTCCTGTGCATGGATAATAAGTGTAGGATCATTCCTCTTCCCAATGTTTATTTGCAGCGAGTTCCTCTGCGTTTTCCCTTGAGTTGTAATCTCAACACCCTCTATTTTTACTTGAGTTTTCATTGTGCATTTAAACTTTGTTTTAACCCTCACTTTACCCAGCATTTCCACTTCATTGCTTTGCGTTTTCACTTCATTGTGTTCCATATCTCTGATGACTGCATGATGACTACGTGATGATTGCGTTTGAATGGTAAAATCTCTGTGTTTTGAATGATTCATTGTTGAATGATTAATCTTTGCGTTTTCTTTGTGAATGAGTATCTCTGCATTTTTGATTGATTCATTGTTGAATCATTAATCTTTGCGTTTTCTTTTTGAATGAGCATCTCTGCATTTTTTATTGATTCATTACTGAATGATTAATATTTGCGCTTTCTTTGTGAATGAGTATCTTTGCATTTTGATTGATTCATTGCTGAATGATTAATCTATGGGTTTTCCTTTTGAATGATTATCTTTGCGTTTGAATGATTAATCTATGAAGGATTAATCTCCAATTAATGATGAATGATTAATTCTGAGATTAATGCATCGCTGAGAATAATGATGAATGATCGATCTTTGAATGATTAATCTCTGAAGGATTAATCTTTGAAGGAATCATTTTTACCAAAAATAGTTTTTCTTTTCTTTCCCAGTGAATCTGGGTGACTCGCACCAACCTTATATCCGTTCTCCTTTACTTAGAAAAATGTGAGTTATCTTCAACGATTGACTTGGCATTTTTTCCCAACTAAGGTAGCGCCCCTGGGCAATTTTATTGACGTTTTACGCAACAATTTCACCCAGTGTTTACACAACCATTTCACCCAGTTTTTACATAGAGATTTACCTCGTATTTACCCAGCAATATCTTTACTAGAAATCATTTATTGTTGGACAACGATTTATCATTAAGACAACAAATTATTGTTGGACAACAATGCCATTGTTAGGAAGATATTTTATTGTTAGATAGCATTTGGTTAGATAGCATATTTGTTACATAGCGATTTGTTAGATAGCGATTTGTTAGACAAAGATATTTGTTAGATAGAGATATATTTGCTAGATAGTGATTTGGTAGATAGAGATATATTTGTTAGATAGAGATATAGCAAGGATTGATATCTGAACAATATAAGAACACTCTCATGTTTCATCAAGTTTTATTTTGTCCAGAACTCTCTCTAACACGAAATTGCACTTGAAAATCGAGATTGAGGAAATTTTTTCTAATAAATTGATTTGCACATACTTCATTAGATAGATCGACATTCGAGCTCTTTAGTAGTAGTTTAATTGAATGTAGGACATAAAAGTTTTAAAAATATATTGTTGCAATAATGGTTGTGATCCTTAATACAATTAGATTAATTGTTTTTATATGTCAATGGTTATATATATATATGTCTTATGACTTATGCAAGCAATAGATTAATTGTTTTTATATAGCAATGGTTTGATTATCAGTCTTACATATCCGTATTTTAACTTCCACCACAACAGATTAAATGTTGCAATGGTAATAGATTAATGGCTTCATTGCATTGGTAATAGATTACTTGATTAATTGCAATTATAACAATTCACTCATTCTCTCTTGGTCATAATGAATAAAAATTAATGGTTTATGGTTTATTTGAGTAATGTTTAATATCTTGCGCAAGATTAATGGTTGAGGGTTTAATAGTTTTATTAGCTAATCGATTAATAGTTTGACCGTTAATTGGTTACTATGCGTCTTGTGCCTTAATTTGAATTGTAAATGGTGGTTGGTCATAGTGGTTACACCACACATGATTTCCTTGTAGGAAACAAGAAACCCGTCGGTTAGTTGCGCAATTAAAATATTGAATCATGTCACCTTGTGTCTTGTTGACTTGTCCATTGGGCGCTTGGATATAGTCTTCTTGTATTTTTTATAGTTAATTTGGTCTCCTAGAGCATTGGATTTTTCTTGGGTTATTGGTCTAGATACGTTATGTTGCACCTTGGTTACTTTCACGCCTACTACCTTGTGACGACATGATTCCTGATGAGGGGATAATTGCACACCCCGATTGATAGAAGCGAATGATAACCTAGCCAGAGTCATGTGATTGCCGATGTGGGCATAATGTTCGTTGCAATTGATGTTCGTAATTGTGTTATAACTTTTGTTTGTGTTTGTTCCTCACTTGCCATGAAGGTTCAAGATACCCGAGTCATTTGATGCTGGTTGCTGGTTGATACTGATGTTGTCCCATAGCTTAGTCATTTTATTTGTTTATTTGATTTCGCTTGTTTCGTCCAGCTGCATGATGTGCCAGTATGATCGGTTGTTGTTTTCTATTGCCTGATTTGCAGGCATTGTGTTCATCATCAAGTTGTGTTGATTAATTGTTTTCGTTGTTTCCTTCCTGCTTAAGAAAAAAAAAATTGCTTCTACGTTGCATCGCATGTAGTCGTAACGACACGAGTCATACAGATTGGCACAAAGGAGATGGAAAAACTAAAATGATTCCTAATTCCTGCATTGATTGGTCATTCCTTTCTCTACCTCATCTATTTAGATATGTGAACTCATATTCTTATTTAGAAAATGTATGTGGCCACTTCTTATCAAATTTGTCCATTTTGTCCACTTTCATACATGCTAACTAACTGTATCTAATTTTGATTGAACTATTTTCTATTAGAATAGATTATTTCGTATTTTTTTCTAGACAAGGGTGAATTTGGTAACTATGTTCTCAATTATAGTTAAATATGGACAATTATGATCAACCATAGTCAACTATGGTCAATCATGATTACTCATAGTCAACTATAATAAACCCTCTTCAACTATAAATTCACTATCATAAACCATATTCAACCATGATAAACCCTCTTCAACTATAAATTGACCATCATCAACCATAATCAACCCTAATCTACTAATCCTCGTGCTCATGGATAGTCAACTAACACAACTACATTATTAAAAGTTGTTAATATGTCAACCACTTTTAATAATGTAATTATGTTAGTAATAAGCTTAAATATAATGTTATACCATTTTTTATATAGTTTTACTTTGACCATCTATAATTATTTTAAAATAATAATAAAATTTTATATGGTTTTACTTTGAGTGTTTATAATTATTTTCAATTAATAATAATTTATCAGGAAAAACAAAGTTTTGAAAGAATAATATTTTTTAAGAAAGGTTTATAGGTATACATATCATAGTTTTATTGTGATATTGACGATGTGTATTGCATGTAGTCTGAATGTGATCTTAATGATGTGTATTTCATGTAGTACAACCATGTTGAAAGTAATGAGTGGCACTTTATTTCCAATATAATAAGTGCTAAAAATATATTAATTTTAGTTTATTTTATCAAAGCATTAATAAATAAGATGAAATTAATTGTAAGATTTTAATTTAGATATAGGGGTTATTGTTCAATTTGGTTGAAGATGTCATGCTGATTTTAGTTGAGGCATGTTCCTAAACATATTGTTTTTTATTAAAGAAAATTGATTAAATTAAAATTATATATATTTTAGAGTTAACATTGGTTGATGTTATATAGTTTATTTTAATTTTATTGTATAATCTTATATTGTAAGTAAAAGAGTTGTGAATGCTGATTTTAGTTTGAAATGTTAATTTCTATGTTATTATTGCTAAAACATAGTGTTTTAATTTGAGTAGTACCTATGGTTATATGACTATTGAATGTTGCATTGTTATTAAATCATAATACTAAGTGTGAAGGTTGTGCTTGTTGGCCACTTCCTAGATGAGATTCAACCTATTACCACCAACACCTACTACCTAACCTGCACAACCTTCTATTGTCAATGCAATAAACTTGTGCATTATCATCCTCCCCTTGAATAGATTTATTTTCTCCAAAATAAGAAATTCTTACACTCCATTCTCTTTCAAAAGCTTATCAGCCTTTCGCCCTACAACTAAACTTACAAAAAGATATAAATATATAGAAAAAATAATTAGATGATCCAATTCCAAGCTCAAACTAACAATATATATTTTCACTCCCTTCTTAAAATCCTAATTTCGTTACCTTAAATCCATACATTGACTACAATTTGTGGGAAACTGGTTGCATATTAGAGTATTAAATAGTTATGTTAAGATGTGTAACATCCTGCTCTGGCGCACTGAGAAAAATTTTCTTTGAGGAAACTTGCTCGCAGGTGATCTGGACTATTATGATATTAAAACATTTGTCCTTGATTATGATGCATTATGATAGATGACATGATGTTTTACTGCATTGACATAGACATGTGCTATTGACTCAGTTTTACTGAGTGTGCAGGGTTTTGGACCTTGAGGATGCAAAGGCATCGACGGAACCCCTTGGACTCTAGATCGAGTCAGGGAGTGTTCTATTGGGGTTTTATTGATTTACTGTGATATTAGTACATTTTATTAGATGATATGTCGTGGACATGTTCTGACATGATTTGTTGATGATGCAGGCTAATGATAGCTTGCCGAACAAAATCACATATGGAGTAAAGGGGCCACACATGACTACCATAGAGGTTGAGGGAGAGGTGTGGACAATATCCCTACCACAACCTACTAGCACTCCCGCCGTGGCTCGACCTGTAGGTTAACAATTACCTAGTTCGAGAGGACCCACGATGCTGCGAGGGTAGACTGCGAAAATCACTCGTGATGATTCTAAAGGGCACGCAATAAGGCTGGGGTCTTATTTCTTAGAAGCCCTTAGTCTCCCACAAGTTCACCTGGCGGAGTGTTGACTCCAGGGGTTATTGATGTCTACCAATCAGTCAAGAAGTGAGTGGCACCCTTGGAGCACGTGGTGCGTCCTAAAGGGCACGCTACGCAAAAGAAACAAAAGAGGCGAGTGGCACCCTTGGACCACGTAGTGCGTTCTAAAGGGCACGTCGCGTTGATGATGTTAAAGGAACGAACCTAGATGGCCCTAAGACTATTATCTCATTAAGAAATTTAAAAAAAACTTCCCTAATTAAAATGTTGCCTAGTTCAGAATCTAAGTCCTAAGTCTAAAACTTCGCTAGGGGTAAAATTTTGTCTACCTGTAAGAAATTATCTCTCTAAAAATAAAATAATAAAGTTTAAAATAAAAACCACTTAAGTAATAATTGTGGACTTCATAAATTTTTGGGTAAAATGAAGAGAGTAAGAACTTAAATAAAATATGTGGAAAAAAAAGGGGGTAAAGAAGAATTTAATTATTTAACTTGTGAAAGTGTAAAAGATATTAAATTATTAATAAAAGGGAAAAGAGGTTAAATTGCGCAACTGCCATTTTTGGCTCTAATAAAAAAGGGAAAGAAGGGAATAATAAAAAAATTAGGAAACTAGGGAATGGAGGAGACATAAAAAGGGAAAGAGGGAACTTATGGTAAAAAGCGGGAGGTCAACTTAGTAATGAATCTGCATTTAAAGAACCTTCTAAATTGAACTAAATTAGCAACTTCATAATAGGGAAAGCCTTTAAAACCTGTAAGGGAATCTAGGGACACCTAGGAGTAAATTTAGGAGTAACTCTAGGTGGGTGAGGGAAATGAGACAGTTAATAAATTAAAGAAAATAATTATTAGAGGAATGTGGGGATGGGTGACACTTGTACAAAGGAGAATTTTTAGAAGATTTTTGTTAAAACATAAATTAAATGAGATTTAGGGAAAGAATGGAAGTTCTTAAACTCTATAAAAGAGAGGGAGGAGAAGGAATACGGGATCGACTATCAATGCAACGCTATGCTACCGGAAGAGTGACTTGACTGATTTACTTGTGGGAGTTGGGATTTCCAAGCTCGGATGGGAGTGGTAGCTCGGCCTTGCGAGGTGAGCTGGGAGCTAGACGTACCATCTAGATATTGTGTGCCCCCTTTGCGGCTCAGGAGGATAAGGGGGAAGCAGAGTACCCCTAGTGTTGGCTGGGAGGTACTGGTGTAGTCTCGACGGTCGACGAGTAGGAGTTGCACGGAGCGTGCGGGCGTCACTTAGAGCAGGCGAACAAGCAACAATACACAATACACTTTTTTGGTTGATTGATAGAATGTTGTAGGATGTATGTTTTAGATTTGCATGTGTATTGGGTAGGTAAACTGTTGACTAGTTTCATGACTGAAATTTTTATATCCTGGTTGAATGATTGGTTGATTGAATTATGTGACCTTCATCCTCCCACATGTCGTGACTGCCCTGTGTGTTGATTGTGACCTTGAGGTTGTTGATCCTTCATCCCTAGCTCACCAGTCCTCATCTGAGCAGTCGGCTAGGAGCCTGATCTACGGTTGTCACCTTAGCGTTAAAAGACCTATGGATCTCAACACCCTACTTTTTTGTGCGAGGATGGTGAGAGAAGGACGTTCTTTCCGCTGTCTCCCCTGTTGAATAGCCCATGGTTGAGTGTTGGTCATTACTCATTCTTGAGATGGGATTTTCTACGTTGATTGGCTCGTGGCTGAGCGATTGGTTTTACGCTTCTTGCAACTAAATTTTTCTGCTTTAATTGATCTTCTCCTGAACAGATACCCTCTGCATATTGTTTATATTTTATCCTATGAGATTTCATTGATAGTTGCCAGCTCTCAATGGAGAATTTTCAGCGCTGTTCGTTGGGATTATGGTGTTGTTATATATATATATATATATATATATGCATAGTCATGACTGTGAATTTGAAATCCTTTTTGGCGGCGAGAGATAGTAGGATAGACTCTCTTATTTTCCTTTCTTACTGGAGGCTGCGATCAATCCTCAGACATTGTTTTTTCTATCTATTTCCTACTTCTTGACTCATAACTTGTCGGATTTCTTTATTTTTGAAAGAAACCTTTACTGCTATTTTTTTTATTTGTGGCGACAACGATCGATCCTTCTGCTTGCAGTCAACGTTCCCCCTCAGACCTCACTTAATTTGACTGTGATACTGTTCGTGCTCGAATCGTCGCTGGGTGAGCAAGAATGGGAGCACTAGCATGCCCTGTTGGGCTCAGTAGGGCAGAACAGGTTTGCTGTGGATCAAAATGGGTTAACAAAGAATAGAAAACCAAACGAAATAAAATCTACCTAAGAACTGAAAAGCAAATAACATTACAACCATAAACAAAACTTCAAACGTGAGACAAGGGAGTTCCCAGTGGTTTCGAGGCTTGATCTATTAACAAAAAACCAAAGCACACGCTGTAGAAAGGGATAATGGTTCCTCTTCCCTCCAGCGGAAGGTCCTTCGGGAATCCTCAACTGAATGATTTCCTTACAAAATGAACAGAGCAGAAATGAAATGGATGGTGAGAGAACTCGGTACTACACAGCTGATGAACTGGTGATCCAAGACTAGGCTTAGAAGCATCTGAGCAGCGTAACTCTACTCTGAATTCCCTGCTGAAACAAT
>ML800632.1:241207-279344 GCA_009831015.1 Picea engelmannii
TCATCTGATCGAAGAGGTCATCTATTCGCGGCATTGGGTACCTATTTTTCACTGTAGCATGGTTCAAGTCCCTATAGTCTATACACAGTCGTAAGGATCCATCCTTCTTCTTTACAAAAATTACTGGTGCACCCCAAGGTGAGCCACTGGGCCTTATTAGTCCTAATTCTAGTAACTCTTTCAACTGCATTTGCAATTCACAAAGTTTTGGCGCTATCATCCGATACAGAGTCTTGGAGGTTGGTTCTGTACCAAGTTTTATCTCGATAGTAAAATCAAGCTCCCTCTTAGGAGGTAACCCGGGTAACTCATTCGGAAAAACATGCTTAAATTCTGACAATACCGGGTACTAATCCACTGAGGGTCCCTTCCTTTCATTCACCACTTCCACTACATATAATCGACACCCTTGTTTCAAGCATCTCTTAACCTCCATAGTTGATATAAAGCGTAATGACATTTTTCTCCATACCCCTGGATCTCTACTGGCCTTCCTCCGTCGTCGACACAAGAACCCTCTTATGAAAAACAATATACCATGGCTCGGTGAGCCTCTAACTAACCCATTCCAATGATTAGGTCATACGCCCCGAGAGCAGTGACACATACCTTCAACCTGGTAGTACACACTCCCAGGTCTTCTATACCATCATCAACACTAGGTCCTACCGCTTATTTTTCCCCCAAAGCCATCTCGACTTGTTTAAAGTCATCGTGCTCGTAGGCTACCAACCCACTCTTTTCTATTGAAGATGGTGAAATGAAACTATCTGTCACACCAGAATCAAACAAAATCTTATCATTGATATGATTTAGCGCACCTGATGATTCCACCACCGTGGATTGATGTTCTGCCTGGTGATTATTAAGCACTGTGTAAATCTGATGGTTGCCACTTGCTCTTCCCATCGGGGCCTTTCCTTCTCTATGCACAATCCTGATTGTAACTCTGGGTAGTCATGCTGGTAATGGCGTCCTCCACGTCCCCAATAGGTAACACGGGATTGAACCTGCGCACTGTTCTGCGACTGTTTCTTAAACGAGTTCCTTCCCCTGGAACCCCTGCCCCTACTAGTTGTCCCCTGAAATGGCCGTGGACCTGCCTGTGTCATTGGGGATGAATGAGACGCTCCACTCCCTGCCATTAAAATCCATGTGGCTGCTATTCTTGGTGCAACTCTATTGCCATATGGAGGTGGCCTTGAGCCTCCTCCCTCTTATCTTCATCTAAGTTTTTTTTTTTAATTTTCCTTAAAACTAGGTAAGGTGATTTACACCCTAATACCATATGTTTAAATATTTAATTTAAAACATATATTATAACTTAAACATATTAATCTTACAATTAGCTTAACTTATTTAAAATTAATTAAGATTAATCTTAACTTAACTTAAAATTAACTTAACTCATTTATTTAATCATTTAAAGATTTAAATTATATGATATAAATTAATTTAAATTTGAATCTCTTTAATTCAATTTAATTTAACGAAAAACAATAAATGAATATGAAAATATATACCCTATGTAATAAAATGTGTAAAAGTAAATATATAAAATAAAATACAAAAAATAAAAAAAATAATACGATTTATGGAACACGCATCGTGGGTCCTCACATGAGGCCCATGTGCCCCTTTTTCCTCGATCAACACTACCCACAACCCTATGCATACTCCTCCTTTTTATCTCTTCAAACCCTAACCTTCTCCTCTTTACATTTCATTTTTTTTTTGAAGCGTTTAGGGTGAAGAATGAGGAAGAATGAGGCTGGCAGCCATAGCCATTTCCTTGCTTGGTCGGCCCTGGTAACTCATGTTCCAGGAATGGAGGGCATGTCGAGAACATGGTGTGTTCCCTCTGCTCCTTTAATCCGCCATTATCTTCAATTTGCATTTTTTTTTGTTTCATAGGTTCTAAACTTCTGGAACTTGTTTTTTTTCTAATTTTGAATCCTCAGCTTCAGTTTCATCTTCTGTTAGATTCCCAGAGGCATCATCATCCTCTGATCTATCGAAGTTCTCTTGTAAAATATTCTTAATCAATTGTTTGTGTGCATCCAACGTGAAAGTTTTCAGTTCTATATCAGTTTCCTAGAGTCGGAGAACACCTTCAAAGGTCAAATAATCAGATTGCTTCCTGAAAAAGGATGACCGAGAGCACACTGCTTCAGTGACGGTCGTCCCCATATGAGAATCCTCGGTGGCCATGGATTTTTCTTCGCTCTCTACTGCTTTCAATGCCCACTCCACCTGTGTTCTGTCTTTTCAGCGTCTTCCGCTCCTCCTCTATGTGGCTTGGCGCTCTGGGTGTTTGGTCTCGACCTAAGTGCGTGGCGTAGTCCCAAGCTAATGGGCCCTTGGGATCTTCCGTTGGGATGTCCTGTGGGTGTTTTCGATTACTCTTGTGAGTGAAACATGTGTTTCATTAACCCGTAATGTTTGACAGGTAGTGCATGGTGTTGGCACCACGTGGACTCGACGCTTGCTTTGGTTACTTATATGTGTTGGTTCAATGGATTGTATATTGGGTGACGCGTGAGGCCATTCCCTGGAGCTCACGCACTGGGTTTGTATGTGGCACGGGAATGTATGTGGAAAATGGAGCTTCGGATAAGATTGCTTAACTCACTGATAATGTTTATATCTGCTGCTCAGGCTCAGTAAGTTCCTTCTTCTAGACTTGGGCGACGTGAGCCCAAGTCTACCACTTGTATTTGGCACTAGCGCAAGCTTGTATGTTGTTGTTTTTTTTTTCTTCTACATTGAAATCAAGATCTCTGGAGTGACCTTACGTTTTTGTAGCTGTAGTTGATAGTTAATTAGATTCATCGGGGCTTACTGGTATTCATGAAGCATCATTGAAATTTCTTATTGCCATATGGCATATAGATGTTGTGCATGGAAATGTGTCTAGCCAATATGGTTGGAGGATGAGGAGAAGTGTCAGGTATTCCGACAGTTTTAAAAATGCAGTTCAAGATTTTTCTATTTGGCATTGTCTCAAGGTTTTCAAAATATGTATAAGTGTCTGCCAATCCACAGATAAGTAACTTTAATATAGGTTTGTGGTTGTGGACATAGTTATGTGATCCAGTATTTGTCCTTTAGTGGCAGACCTGCCAATCTTGTCATGGTTGGATAACGGATATCAATGTGGGTTTGTGCCAACCGATTTAGCAATGCGGTATAGGATTTATTTACCTGTGGGAAGCTTTGTGCTTCAGGATAATTATCTTACCTTTAATCAAGTCTTTGTTCATTTTCAGCCAGAGAAAGCTATATATAAATCAATTCATTTATACCCCTATTTTTACCACCACAGATTATCAGTGATGTTTCTATACTTCTAAGTTCTTCATTCAAGTCAAATCACTTGTGATAGTTCAAGTGCTTAAGCTTTTATGTCCTAATTGGCAATAAAATAGTGCCAATGTAGTTTTTCTATACTTTGGTCGATCTATATAAAAAAAATTATTTTCTCTATTAAGTAACTTTTACCTCACATCGACTTGAGGATTTATATTTGCAGTAATGTAGATATAACTACCAACAAGTTCCTCAGCTTTCAATTAATTTTCAATGACAATTGACATAATTACTTATGCTTGAACTTTTCAATTCACTTTTTGTCGGAATGTCTGCTACTCTACCCGGATTGAAGGTCTTATAATTTTTAGAAGGGATTTCGTTCAACAATTTGGATCTCAAGGATTGTTTTAGAGTCGTTTAGACTTAATCTCTCATATGTCCATCGGTTTTTCATGGGTGATTATGATACGGTTTTCTTCCCAGAAAATCTGTTGTAAGTGATGTCCAAGTATGACCATAGTCAGTACTACTATATTGCAACCAATTCATAGAGTGTTGAGAATAATGTTTTGCATTCTTATGGCATGGATTTTGGAGGTGGGGACTATGCATCTAACTATCCACTTTCACCCACTAACAAGGCTTCAGTCATTGATACAGTATGCTTGTGCAACCACAGAGCTAGCAAATGAAAAGGTATAACTTTTGCTTATCCATTTTTGTTAAAATTTGAGTTTCTCTTCTTTAGGAGATTTATTATAACCCTCCTTGAATCTGCAGCTCAAGGAAGAGAAGTAGTTAGAGGCATTTTTAACTCAGCTTGAGTGCTTATCCATTTGGGACCAGGCCTTGCATATATGCTATGATTGGGCTGCCTCTCCTACAGAAGGAAGTCCTTCATCAGATGTCATTGTTGGTGAAGAGGCTCTGAATAGTAGTGCTAACATTGCTCACATGTTAGAAGAAGTAGGCTTCCAAGGAACAACATCTTCTTGCTTAATGATGGAATACAAATTTCTTACTGTGGTTGAGCATGATGAAGAGCATGCCCCATCAGATGGTATAAATGGATTCCATGAATGAAATTGCTTATGTTCATTTTTATTTTTTTAGAGTAACTGAATTGCTAGAACCAATTTCATTCAATTGGTAAATGTATTTTTATGTACCATATGAATTCTATTAGAAATGAACAAGCTTGTGCAGAGAGTGGAACTGGTCTATAGACAACTTATAACAAGATTAATATATATTTGTAGCCTTCTATTTCTTTTATATTTCTATATATATATTTATATATTTTTACTCTATTCTTTTTTTTTTTAGCGGTTGATTATATAAAAATATCACTTTGTACAGGTGAGGCTTCTCACAGGTTTGAAACTTTTACAGGCTAGGCTTCTTACAGGTCTGAAGGTGAACAGGCCTCCTTCAAACTTACAATAGTTTCTTGGGTTTTCTGGTTTATTTCTGGGTTAATTCTAAGTAGGTGGGTAGGCTCTTGGTTCTAGATTTTGAACCAGGGCTTTGATACCATGTGTAGAGATGGAAATTAACTAAATTCTATTAAATCCATAAATTGAAACAGTAAACTTCTACTTCTATGCAGAAAACTCAGTAATTTCTTTTAATTCAGCATATAAGCATGTTAAATTAATTAATGAACAACACTTCATAACAGAATAAGAATTACTTAACAGAATAATACAAATTTACCTCTTCCTTATGCTAATTTTTCCATTGACCCGGTTGTCCAGCCTGCTGTCCATTGACCCAATTGTCCAACCTATTTCTTTGCTGCTGCCTGATGCGCTGACCAACTCTGCCCAACCGACTATCCTCCCAGCCAACTAGGAGCAGCCTGTCCATCTCCCTAGCTCCAGGAAATCGAAAGGAATCCTGGCCCCCGTTCCTAAAACCCCTAGCAACCCGGTGCCCCCTGCAATGATACTCAAAGACTGTTGAAATCTACCACAGAACTAGAAAAGACAAGCCCCGAAATCAGTACTCTCGTCCCCCTCCAAAATTCTTCCTCCCCCAAAATAAAATCCTCCTCCAAAAGAATGCCTTCCACCGTAAGGTTCTCCCCGTCATATTCCCCCTTCACCGACTCTCCCCCCTTTCATTACTTTCCTTATCCATTTATTTATTATATTATCCTTTTGTATTTATTATCTTATCTTATCCCTTCTTAATATCTTATCTTTATATTTAATGTCCTATCCCTTCCCGAATACGTAAGTCTTTAACAAATTAAACTTATTAACCCCTTTAATTCTTTACTCAATTAATTAATGATTATTAATTATTAATTAATTAATCCTTGACAGACATGAACAAGTAATTAATAATAATTAATTAGTTAATATTATTTAAGAAATAATTATTGTTTAGCTAACTTTTTAGGACAGTTAGATTATTAAATTAATTATAATTAATAATCCTATACATCTATTCAAGGAGGGTCGTTACACTTCACGCTGCTCAATGCGTGCGGGCAACATTAATCCCCCCATTTCTCGATTGGAAGGAAGGTTGTAGTTGTGAGTGGAGACAAGAAAGGCTATTGAGCCTATGGGATGATGATTTCAAAGAGGAAAAATTTGGACTTCACAGGTCTCCTCCCCATGCCGCCCTGGTATTAGGAATTGCGATCGAACCCTTTTCTGTCGAGAAGGTTCAATTTCTCCCTCGCAGAAATTATATTTGGTTGTTAATTATTTGATGTTTAATTATTTTAAATTCAATCCATCGGATTTAAATATATAATTTTTTTTTTTAATATAAGCATCCCACTCAATTACAACACAAACCAGAACGAGAATGAAACCAGATAAATACTTAGTTCCGATAATACCTGTTCCTAATTACTAAACCACATTTAGAACTTGATCATGAACAAAATGAGACTACCTGGACAACTTCATGTTACCATGACAAGAATGGAGCTAGCTGGACAACTTCTTATTTCATTGACTTAATTCATAAACCAATGCCTTGTTAACTAAGGTTCAGGCTTATTATTTTTCAACGTGTTGTTTCATTCCATGGCATTTGGTTACTAAAGCTGGTATAGTCTGCAATATGTTTTCCTTAATACCGTTCCCTTAAGGCATAAGTATAGTTGTCATATATGTGTTCGAATATAGTAGATACGATATGGAAATTATACAGTTGGAATATAACAATTACTCTAGAAATACTGAATTTTATATTCAAACCACTTTCGAATATGCAAAAGAATATTTTTGAAATAACGGAATATAGCTGAAATATGACTAAGATAAGCCCTAAGTACAACCAATTAAGTCATATATATATATATATGCATATGCATGTTGATTATGCCCATATCTATATACGTGTTGTATATCTGGATTCAAATGGCGATATGGTAACTATGGGCAGAATCATACAACACTGGTGCACATCTATATTAATTTGGCCGTGTATGGTAACTATGGGCAGAATCACCCACCAAAGGTCGATTCAATGGACTTGGAAGGATGTCGGATAAATCATTCTTACAATATCGGTTGACTTGAATTTTCTTCCCTTTTCAAGTGCACTATCAATATTTAGTTGTTTCCTTTTGTTATTTTCATAAGCATAGGAGTCGTACCAGATGGGGCTGTCACAGAGATAATATATGAATTACCTTCTCTATTCTTAGTATGGGCTGAAATTAAGATAGGTTCATTGCAATAGAAGTGTAAGGTAGCCTTGGAATTCCTTCCATATTGTGTGTTATGAATGATACTCTTAGTTTTTAAGGGATATGCAAGTAGTTTGATTAATTGTTATTTATGAATGATTTTATTAGTTTTATAAAATGGATGCATAATGTAAAGTAGTATTAAACTTAATGCAATTCTTAAGAAGATTGACCTTCTTATAGTTTCTCATAATGATTATGTAATTCTCAGCTTTTAAATTCCTTACATATTCCTAGAAGATAGTCCTTAATATGAAGATGTATAGTTTAGCTACATAAGACTAAGATTTTAATTATGCTCTTGATTTATTATTCTTTATGTAATTTCCTCTTACTTGTTTACGCTCAACATTGTTTGAAGGATTGATTAAGTAGAGTAGATTAATATTATTCACTATGAGGAATTGATGGTTAAGTATGTTGATAATTTTAGACTTGAACTGCGGTGTATGATTGGATTTATGGGATGTAGACACCTCCTTGCTCCTCAGAACAGTCTCCAACCTTGAGACCTCAAAATGGTCAAAATAGATGGGAACCTGGGCTTGAGCGTTGCTTATGGGTCCTGGAGGTACTAACCATTGTAGGGTAGGACAGGCAGGTAGTCATTTTTATTCTTGTCGGTTGAATGTCGTACATTGCGTCCAGGTGATTGATGTGCTTCTATGTTTCATCGTCGTGACGTGTTGTCGCGTATAATGACATCATTACCTTCACACACACACAAAAAAAAATAAAAATTCACACTTGTTACGTGGGTCTTGTTGTCATGACGAAACAGGAGGTTCGTTACAAGATGGTTTTAGCATTGCACAAACCCACAATTTTTTTACAACTTCTATAAAACTCACCAAGCACACAAACTATTCAATGGTGAGTTGCTATGTTTCAAAGACACTTTTATGCAATATGTAGATAGATGGGTTTAAATATTTCACATTTTTTAGGATCCTCAATAGTATACCCAAAATAAAAAAAATTCACTCAACAATGGAGATGAATGGTGGATGATGAAAAACATGTCAATCACAAATTATTTTCAAAACATAGTTTTTTATTTTGAGTAGTACCTGTGTTCATAAATGTTGAATGTCGTGTTATTATAATCATATTAACAAGTGAAAACGTTGTTCTTATTAGTGAGTTCCTATATGGGATTCATCTTATCACTCTCAATGCTTGCTACCTACCCTACACCACCATCTATTATTATTTGAACAAACTCGTGCTTCTTCAACCTCCCTTTAATTCATTATTCCATCTCCAAAGTTAGAAATTCCCATGCTCCATTCTCTGCCAAAACCTTAGAAATATTTATCCCTACAACTCAATTTAATGATAAGTAGATAGAAAAATAAATAAATAATCTAATTCCAAGTTCAAAGGAAAGAAAAATACATTTTCCTTTCCTTTTGTAAATTCAATTTCGTTACCTTAAATCCTTGCATTGACTATTATTTGCAAGAAACTAGTTATGTATATTGGATAATTATGTATATTGGAGAGTTGAGCATTGCATAACCCCACCGTTTTTGGTATTTTCTATAAAAATCATTGGCCATGCCAAGCAAACTATTCAACAATGATCTCCAAAGTATAAATGGAACTTGTCGATATCACATGACCCAATGACATTGGGTCATGTGGGAAACCAAACACCACTCTAAGCATTACTTAGATAAATGGGTTTAAAGACCACACATTTCTTAGCATCCTCCAATGGTATACCCAAAAGAAACATTTGCATACAATGATGGAGATGAGTAGTATATGATGAACAACATGTCAATCGAGTTCTCTTCAATTATCTAAAAACTCATGCTCTCCAAGGATGTTGACACCTTGGCATCTCCAAGGAAACCAACATCTTGCCTATGAGGTTTCTCCTCCACCCGTTTACATGAAAAACTTAGAGGACAGGGCCTTTTTTGAGATTACTCAATGCCCTATAGTATACGTACCATGTTGAGACAATAAAAATATGATAAAAATAATGTGTGAGAAAACCTTGTCAAAGTGCCTCACAAATCAACACCGTGGTAGATGGATTTATATGGATGTTTGAGAGAGGAAAAACATCCTTGGAAGATTGTACAAAAAGTGCCTCGCACATCAACGATGAGGTACATGGATTTATATGGATGTTTGAGAGAGGAATAACATCCTTGGAAGATTGTACAATTAAAAAAAATTGCTATGTGAAAAATCACTATTAAAATATGATGAGAAGTTGTCAAAGAATTATAAATTTCAAGAGTATATAGGTTAAGAATTTGATTTGATTTATAATTATATTGGAGCATAGTACATGTGAATTGTTGTATGAATAATTTAAATTCCGTAATGTTGTATTCTCAACAACATGCCCAGGCTTTTGTGTGAATTATAATCATTTTTATATATGAGCTATTATTAGTCTTTTTAATACTAACATCATCATAAGTACTAACATCATCAGAAGTTTGTGAGAGGTAGGGTGTGAGAAGTTTTTAAGGTTTATCGATTTAGGAACTTGAGTGTGGAGGTAGCTACGTATTTCCTAAGAACTACGTCTTTCACTTGAAATACACACCATCAACCATAATTACTAAGTTTGAATTTGAACTGGGATTTGAATTCGATTCGATAGCATAAAAATTTGGACTATAAATTCTCAATATACATTTTGAGGCTCATTTTCATCTTCATTTATTTTAAAATTTGAATCACTTCTTATTTCTTATAACTCTGGATAATGTAACAATATTTCATCAAGAGATGTCGTGCCCTCTTCCTTTCTCCAAAACTCCTCTTTGTTTTAAAACTTATTTATGTAAGATTTCTCCCATTTCTCCCAGATCACGATTAAGGTTCTAATAATGTTGTTGGTTAGGCAATCTATTCATAAATCAATTAGTCATCACCTTGTTTTAGAAGTTTGAATGCTTTGTTAGTTCAACAAGCTTCATGTCAGGCCTAACCTGGAAACGTTTTTTTCTCAGTATTGAAAAAAACTATCGAGATAAGATGTTGCTTAATCTCCTGAAATCTCTCGTCATGCCGAGTTGTCCATAGAAACTTATTTCCTTTACCTGGTAACTAAATTCCCTCTCTTGCAATAATAGAGAAACCATTTACAATCTCTGATATTATCTAGCTAATCCCAAGTAGTAAAATGTAGCAAGGTAATGGAGGGTCCATTTTGATACTTACATGCATAGCTACCTTTTTCTTTATAAGGCAAGAACAAAGATACATATTATCTTTAGGAATGAGATTGGCACAAAGGATATGGAAAAAATAAAATGATTCCTCATTCTTGCATTGATTGGTCATTCCTTTCTCTACCTCATCTATTTAGATACGTGAACTCATATTCTTATTTAGAAAATGTATGTGGCCACTTCTTATCAAATTTGTCCATTTTGTCCACTTTCATAAATGCTAACTAACTGTATCTAATTTCATTGAACTATTGTCTATTAGAATAGATATTTTCGTGTTTTTTCTGGACAGGGGTGAATTTGGTAACTATGTTCTCAATTATAGTTAAATATGGACAATTATGATCAACCATATTCAACTATGGTCAATCATGATTACTCATAGTCAAATATAATAAACCCTCTTCAACTGTAAATTCACTATCATAAACCATAGTCAACCATGATAAACCCTCTTCAACTATAAATTGACCATCATCAACCATAATCTACTAATCCTCACGCTCATGGATAGTCAACTAACACAACTACATTATTAAAAGTTGTTAATATGTCAACCACTTTTAATAATGTAATTATGTTAGTAATATGCCTAAAGATAATGTTATACCATTTTTTATATAGTTTTACTTTGACCATCGATAATTATTTTCAAATAATAATAAATTTTTATATGGTTTTACTTTGTCTGTTTATAATTATTTTCAATTAATAATAATTTATGAGGAAACACAAAGTTTTGAAAGAATAATATTTTTTAAGAAAGGTTTATAGGTATACATATCATAGTTTTAATGTGATCTTGATGATGTGTATTGCATRTAGTMTSAATGTGATCTYAATGATGTGTATTGCATGTAGTAYAACCATGTTRAAAGTAATGAGTRRCACTTTATTTCCAATATAATAAGTGGTAAAAATHTAWTAATTTTAGYTTATTTKATCAAAKCATTAATAAATAAGATGAAATTAATTGTGAGATTTTAATTTAGATATAGGGGTTATTGTTCAATTTGGTTGAAGATGTCATGTTGATTTTAGTTGAGGCATGTTCATATACATATACATATTGTTTTATATTAAATAAAATTGATTAAATTAAAATTATATATATTTTAGAGTTAACATTGGTTGATGTTATATAGTTTATTTTAATTTTATTGTATAATCTTATATTGTAAGTAAAAGAGTTTTGAATGTTGATTTTAGTTTGAAATGTTAATTTCTATGTTATTATTGCTAAAACATAGTGTTTTAATTTGAGTAGTCCCCATGGTTATATGACTATTGAATGTTGCATTGTTATTAAATCATAATATTAAGTGTGAAGGTTGTGCTTGTTGGCCACTTCCTAGATGAGATTCAACCTATTACCACCAACACTTACTACCTAACCTGCACCACCTTCTATTGTCAATGTAATAATCTTGTGCATTATTATCCTCCCCTTGATTAGATTTATTGTCTCCAAAATAAGAAATTCTTGCACTCCATTCTCTTTCAAAAGCTTAACAACCTTTATCCCTACAACTAAACTTACAAAAAAATATAAATATATAGAAAAAATAATTAGATGATCCAAATCCAAGCTCAAACTAACAAAATATATTTTCACTCCCTTCTTAAAATCCTAATTTCATTACCTTAAATCCCTACATTGACTACAATTTGTAGGAAACCGATTGCATATTAGAGTATTACATAGTTATGTTAAGATGGTTTCAACATTGCACAAACCCACAATTGTTTTTCAACTTCTATAAAACCCACGAAGCACACAAATTATTCAATGGTGAGATGTTATGCTTCAAAGACACTTTTATGCAATATTTAGATAGATGGGTTTAAATATTGCACATTTTTTAGGATCCTCAATGGTATACCCAAAATAAAAAGTTTGCATCCAACAATGGAGATGAATGGTGGATGACGAACAACATGTCAATCCCAAATTATTTTCAAAAATAGTGTTTTAGTTTGAGTAGTACCTGTGGTCATAAATGTTAAATGTCATGTTATTATAATCATATTAACAAGTGCAAACATTGTTCTTATTAGTGAGTTCCTAGATAGGATTAATCTTATCACTCCCAATGGTTGCTACCTACCCTACACCACCATATATTATTATCCAAACAAACTCGTGCTTCTTCATCCTCCCTTTAATTCATTATTCGATCTCCAAAGTGAGAAATTCTCATGCTCCATTCTCTGCCAAAACCTTATCAAAATTTATCCCTACAACTCAATTTAACGATAAGTAGATAGAAAAATAAATAGATAATCTAATTCCAAGTTCAAAGGAAAAAAAATACATTTTCCTTTCCTTTTGTAAATTCAATTTCGTTACCTTAAATCCTTGCATTGACTATTATTTGCAAGAAACTAGTTATGTATATTGGAGAGTTGAGCATTGCATAACCCCACCATTTTTGGTATTTTCTATAAAAACTCATTGGCCATGCAAAGCAAACTATTCAACAATGATCTCCAAAGTATAAATGGAACTTGTCGATATCACATGACCCAATGACATTGGGTCATGTGGGAAACCAAACACCATTCTAAGAATTACTTAGATAAATGGGTTTAAAGACCACACATTTCTTAGGATCCTCCAATGGTATACCCAAAATAAAAGTTTGCATCCAATGATGGAGATGAGTGCTATATTATGAACAACATGCCAATCGAGTGTTCTTCAATTATCTAAAAACTCATGCTCTCCAAGGACGTCGACAGCTTGGCATCTCCAAGGACACCAACATCTTGCCTATGAGGTTTCTCCTCCACCCGTTTGCATGAACAACTTAGAGGACAAGGCCTTTTTTGAGATTCCTCAATGCCCTATAGCATACATACCATGTTGAGACAATAAAAATCCCGATAAAAATAATGTGAGAGAAAACCTTGTCAGAGTGCCTCGCAAATCAACAACGAGGTAGATGGGTTTATATGGATGTTCAAGAGAGGAAAAACATCCTTGGAAGATTGTACAAAAACTTCCTCAGACATCAACGGTGATGTATATGGATTTATATGGATGTTTGAGAGAGGAATAACATCCTTGGAAGATTGTACAATTAAAAAAAAATTCTATGTGAAACATCACTATTAAAATACGATGAGAAGTTGTCAAATGTAACATCCCTCTCTTGCGTGCACTGAGTGAACTTATTCTTTGAGGACACTTGCGTGCAAGTGATCTGGGTTATTATACTATTGGTTGTTTTGATCATGATTATGAGATATGGTGGATTTGATGATATGTTATTTTTTTGTATTTACATAGACAAGTGCTATTGAATGGGTTCTCCTGAGTGTGAAAGACTCTAGACATTGAGGATGCATAGGCATTTAGTCAGGGATTGGAATTTTAGGGTTTGAATGTTGTTGATGTGAAATATATACATATGATTAGATGTTATGATGACTGATCATTATTGCTGACATGATTTGTTGATGGATGTAGGATGACGATATCTTGTCGACCAGAATCACATTTGGAGTAAAGGGGTCACGCATGACAACCAAAGACATTAAGGGAGAGGTGTGGCATCAACCCAGCCACAACCTACTAGCACTCTCTCTGGGGCTTGAAATGCAGGTTAACGATTTCCTAGTTCGAGAAGACCCACGATGCTGTGAGGGAAGACTGTGACAATCGCTCATGATGATTCTAAGGGGTGTGAAATAAGGCAAGGGAATTATTCCTTAGAGGCCTTTAGTCTCCCATAATATCACCTGGTAGAGTATTGACTCCAGGGGTTTGACGTCTACGAAATTTAGTCAAAAGGCGAGTGCCACCCTTGGAGCACGTAGTGCGTCTTGAAGAGCACGTCGCACAAATAAAACAGAAAGAGGCAAGTGGCACCCTTGGAGCACGTAGTTCATCTTGAAGGGCATGTAGCGATTTTAAATGGCAAGTTAATAAAAATAGTGCCCAGAAAACTATGCCTCCTTAGGACCTAGTTGGCCTTAAAATAATAATGTGATACATAAAGTTTAAATAACTATTTTTTTTCCCTTAAAACAATTTGTTGCCCAACCTAGTGTAATTAAAACCTAGGTCTAAATAGAACATGTGGATAAAGAAAAACTAAATAAACATGTAACAATAAGGGGGGTAAGAAATTCAAACTTAATTATTAAAGTAAAAATTATAATGGAGGATTAAATTTAATAAAGGGGTAAATGGTTGTTTTTATCTACACTTGCTAAATTGATTTTTGTTGAAAAGGAAAAGTGGGGAAACTTAAAAGAAAAGGAAACTTGAAGAAAAAGGGAAACTTAAAGAAAAGGGGAAACTTAACGATAAAGCTGAATGTCTAACTTAGTAAGGAATCTAGCCTTGGAAGTTTCTATTTATGAACTCAACTAGGAATTTATTAAGGCGTAATTCATTTAAGAATTGTAAGGGAATTTTGGGAGACCGAAGAGTGTTTTTAGGAACGATTTTAGGCGGGTGAGGGAAATAACAATATTTAATTAATAAATAAATTGATTTTTTGGTGCAACTAGGGGATCGGGCGACATGTGTACATGGAAGGTGTTTCCTAATTAAGTAAATGAAAAAGGAATCTAATGAGGGTTTGGGAAACTAATGACTAAGAAACTCTATAAAAGAGATGGCAGAGGAGTAGTATAGACAGATCTGGCTTGCGTAACGTTACACTGCTGAAATTTCATCTTGACTAAACTTTCTCTTGTGGGAGTTGGGATACCCAACTCGAGTAATGAATGATAGCTCGACCTTGCGAGGTGAGATGGGTGCTAGCATTCTCTATTATTGTTTGCATGGTCCCTTTGCGGCTCGGGGGACTCAAGCGTAAGAAGAGTACCCCTAACGTTGGCTGGGAGGTACCGGTGAGGTCACATCTATCGACGATTTGGAGTTGGACAGAGCGTGAGCATGGTACAACCACTTCCAGTTATTCGTATTTGGCTACGGTACACTTGTGCATAATTTATATTGAATAATAGCTTAATTTCTTTTTCATGCATTTCTATATTGTCGAAATATTTCTTGCGTAGATGATGTTAAAAGAAAAATGCTCACTTAGTGATGCATATGAATTTCTATCTGGGCGATAGTGCGCCGTGTGAAATTGCAAAAAGGGTCACTAAAATTTTATGTTTATGATTTTATTTATTTTTATTGTGTTTTTATCTTCTGTTCCTTTATCCCTTAAGTTATTAGTCTATGCCTAAGTAGTTGGCTAGGATCCGAATCGACTGTCTTTCACTTTAGTGTTAAAGATTTAGATTCAAATGCCTTGCTTTCCTGTGCATGGATAATAAGTGAAGGATAATTTCTCTGCTCGACAAATTCCTTATTGTGCACAACGGAACCACTTCATTGCTCCGCAAATCTGGTTGCTTTATTCAGCCAATTTCTTTTGTGATTGCCCAACTAATTCCTTATTTTGTACAATGGAATGCTTCTTTATTTCTATGCGATTAGTGTTTTTTATTATGGGTCATTCCTTTTTTGATTATACAAATTTTTTTGGTATTTGTTATATGTTATTATATAGTATGGATATTCATATTTCCTTCTTGCTGCTGAGATTATTGGAATGCACCTTCCTTTGCCCTCATCGAAGAATTGGTCTCTGCGTTCTAAGCTTCATTTTTCCCAGCATTGATTACAACATAATTTCATAGCCTTGGGAAATTTAATATATATTTCTTTTATAATATGCTAACTTTTATATTTTTTATTGATGTAGGTAGGGGAATAATAAAGAAAATGTTGTTTTTGATGTTGCAATAATGGTGATAGATTTTTGTTCACTCTCCCTCATATCTATATAACTCCAATTGATAATCTGCAGTTTTTCTGTATTAGTATCGTTTAGCTACACGCGTTGTATATGTTCCTCTACGATGGAAAGACAATGTATTTCACGTTTTTGTTAATCATTGCAGTCGATGCTTATTATGGTTGTAATTTCATGAAAGTTGCACCAGAAATGAAGCAAAGGCCAAATGGAAGGCACCTGCCATTGATACATCCAATAACACCTTAAGAATAAATCTCATGCACAAATATTCCCTCATCTCTTCCCAGAACCTTTCAATTTTTGAACGACTACATGGAGCTATCGAGCTAAGTTGTATTAGGTGGCACGGTTGCATCATTAAACTTCCCATAAAAAATTTCTACATTTTTTTATTATTGTTCAATAGTGTTTAGGGTCTATGGAATCACTTGGAAACCATATTGAATATATCGCAATAAGGTTTTTATCAGATTGTTATCATTTTACTTATTCACATGTTTGATTTTTGTTTTATGTTTTTTGTATTATCGATGCCAATTACAGCCTCAACAAACAAACATGTGTTCTTTTCAACATTTTTCCTTTGTGACTAGTCTCTGCATCCTTCCCAGAAACTGGCTCTGCATTTTTCCCATATGAATAGTCTCTACGTCCTTCCCAAAACTATCTCTGCTTTTTTATTTTACGAATAGTCTCTGCATCCCTTCCAGAAATTAACTCAGTGAAATCCCATAATTTATCTTTGTCAAACATCGATACATTGGTTAGTTTATTATGATGCATAAGGGGGAGAGCATTGTGGTTTGTGGAAATATTTGAGTGGTTAATTATAGTAGGTAGAAGAGTAGGTTGAGTCTGTGTAACTTCGACAAGGTTTGGACTACAAAAGACATCCACATTGTTCAACTTTAGGTGATGAACATATGGTGTCTACAACTGTGTCGTGACTCACCTCTAGAACTTGCTCTCAACACCATTTGCTAACAATCATAGTAGAGATAGCTATAGTGTACAACCTTTTAACCTTACTAAATTCCAATCCTTGAGTTGCAAACTCACCACATAACTCCATTACTTTATGCACACACTTTTGTCTTTGTATCTTTGGACCAATTTGATATTCTATCGAAAAAAAATATGTGCAACAATCCCTGCAGGCCACTGTACATATCAAATTTCGATCCAAAAAAAACATTGACGCAAGAATATAATGGTTGAAGAGAGAAACGCTAGGTTGAAAAGAATAAGGTAAACCATTCGATTGAGTTGCATAAAATCCTTGGTGATTTTAGTAGAGTTCCCAATTATTTGAGTGGATGACACAGATTCTCAACCGCTCTCTGAGATGTTGTACATCCCTAATCTCTACATAAATAACCCACAACCCAAAATCCTTTAACAATTAGAAGAGATTTTAACCACCCATTAAAAATTATTATATAATTTTTTTTTTTTTTTAAATAAACCATGACCAATTTGTGTTAGGTGATTTTATTTAGACATAGTTATACAAGTAGTATATCTCACCTTTTTCTCTTCAACAAAAACAACGATTATCTTTATATTGTTATTGATTTATTTTTAAGAATAAAATTTCAAAATGGTTTAATCCACACCATGGTTTCAGATCTTAAATGCAATAGGGTATTTTTTTTTAAAAGTACATGTTATGTTACATTTCATTAGATCTGAAAGTAATTATTCCATGAGGGTTCTAGCTACTCATCGTGGAAGTTGTTTTCTTGGATTGATTGATGTGGCTTATGTGTCCTGGAGGTCCTAACCTTCCAGGATAGGATAGGCGGGTAGTCATTTTTATTTGTCTATTGATTTTCATAGGTTACATCCAACGGTAATGCATTAGTGTGTTGGGTTGTTGATTTGTCTATTGCCTAAATTGCGTGCATTGTGTTCATCATCGAGTTGCGTTGATCGACAGTTATTGTTGTTACCTTCCTGCAAAAAAAAATTTGCACTTGTTTTGTGTCACATGTTATCGTAACGATGAGGGTCGTTAAATATGGTATCAGAGTGGGTTCAACCCTGAGACTATGGGTCTCCATGATTTCCATTGTAGTAAACCCTTGAGCAGTAACCTAGAGCTAATTAAAAATTTAACCTGCCCAAGCATTAACCATGGTTAGATGACACTGTAGAGATTCACGATGTGGTTCCAGGGGAGGAGGCACGACGCTTCTAGTAGCACCCACGCCAGAGGTGTCTAACCCCCAAGGAGAAGAATAAGTCCATGGGCAGGAGTCGATTTTTATAAGGGATGTGTTTGGTCAGATGAGGATCTGCAAGGGAAATGTTGGAGGCCTTGAAAAATCGTCCGTATTGATATAAGACCATGATGCCTGTACCCCTGAGGGTCCAAACGATGAACTCTAGAATATTAAGTTCCCATGTTCACGATTCCCATGGATGGCTCAGCCGCCAAGGCATGGCTGGAGAATAGGGCGATGTGCTTCACACTTTGCAGTTATGACCTCCAGCATGAAGGTCTACATGGCGCTCTTTAGCTACAAGGGAATGCTCTTCTAAGGTGGAAGACACTCCTACCTCAATTAGACATACCATCAGAGCCGTGTTTTGGGAATGGTTCCATGAATGGTTCCATGATAAGTAAATGTTATAGGAATTCATCAAGTGTCAGCTCGATGAGTTTCGCGCCTTATGACAAGGTGGTCATATGGTGCCAGATTATGAGATCAAATACTCTAGTATTCCCCGCATATGAACACAGAGAAGGTGGAGGTCAACAATTTCGTGTGTGGCATTAAATCCATCTCCTTGTGAAGGCGAGGGTCTAAATTCCTCATAGGTTGTACGATGCATTCCAGTAGGCCTCATTGTTGAGGAAGAATTGACTGTGGTGGATAACCATTAGGCCAAGCACCAGTCCAAGGTGCTCGAGGTGTCAGGTGCCATTGCCAAATGAAATTTTAGTATTGTTAGATATTGGTGCTTCAAAGAGAACTATTTCTTACCACGCTAAGGGGTTTTAGGAAAGGGAATTTGTCTGGATGAGTTTAGATGCGTCAAAATGACCTCGGGTTCCAACTGGATGGTTGGAGGAAAGGAGTATGAATTGTCACTTTAATCTGGGGATAGTATAACGAAGTCGGACCTATGACATGATATTAAGATATTATGATGACATGATCAATATGGACTAGTGGGAATCACATGATGCAATACTCAACTGTAATACAAAATGATTGAGCTTGGTTGATGACGAGGGACAAAGATGCGTGATTGTGGGTCGGAACCAGGGAGTTTCTCTGAGGTTCATCTCTTCCTTGCAGCTATGGAAAAGAATGCGTAAGGTATTTAAGATTTATACGATATTTTTGTTAAATGAAAAGGGCATGGATAAAGGAATAGAAAACCTTCCGGTAGTACGAGAATTTGTGGATGTCTTCCCTCAAGAGTTACTTGGGATGTCACTTGAGAGGGAATTGGAATTTTCCATAGAACTAAAACTGGGAACTGAACTGATAACAAGAATGCCTTATCGGATGTCAGCCCCAGAGTTACAGGAGTTGAGAATGCAACTGAAGGAGTTGATGGACATAGGACTTATACATCCAAGTGTGTCACCATGGGTTGTGCCTATTATCCTCATATAGAAGAAGAATGGGTCGTGGAGACTCTACATTGACTATCATCAATTGAGCAAGGCAACGATCAATAATCAATATCTGTTGCCAAGGATTCATGATATATTTGATCAGATGAAGGGTGCGACGGTGTTTTCAAAGATTGACTTGAGATCAAGGTATCACTAGTTACATATCAAGGAAGACGACATCCCTAAAACCACCTTTAAGATGAGGTTTGGACTTTACGAGTTTACTTTTTTACCGTTTGGACTAACAAACACCCTAGGGGTATTTATGAGTTTGATGAATGGAGTGTTTCACGAATACTTGGATAGGTTCATCCAAGTATTCATTGACGATATTTTGATTTACTCTCAGACGATGGAGGAGAATGATGAGAACTTGTGCTTGGTGCTATAGTGTCTATGAGAGAACAAAGTTTTTGGGAAGCTATCGAAACACTCATTTTATCAATCGAAGATTCACTACTTGGGGCATGTCATCTCCGACGAAGGTATCACTGTGTATCCAACAAAGTTTGAGGCTATTCTAGAATGGCCTGCACCGACAAATGTCCCCTAAGTGTGTAGTTTCATTGGTTTAGCGTGATATTATTGACGGTTCGTTGAGGGTTTTTCGAAGATAGAAAATCCAATCACAAAATTGAAGAATAAGAACAAGAAGTTTGTTTGGACCAAGAAATGCACGAAAGCATTTCAGAGGTTCAAGGATATGTTGACAACAACACCGATACCAAAGGTCCCTGACAAGGACATCGACTTCTTGGTATGCACTGACACATCCAAGGAAGGCTTAGATAGAGTCTTGATGTAAGATAGTTGAGTGATCACTTAAATCTTGAGAACGTTGAGAAGGCATGAGGAGAACTATGCAACACATGATTTGGAGTTGTTAGCCATTGTTTATGCCTTGAAAGTTTGGAGACACTACCTTTTTGGACAAAAAATTGAACTAAAAATGAACCATTGTGGACTACAACACATCTTTACGCAAAGAGACTTGAACGCACGACAATGATGTCGGTTGGAATTTCTTAGCGAGTATGATTTTGAGATTACTTACATAAAAGGAACAATGAAGAGAGTATCTGATTCGTTGAGTCAGAGACCACACATATTTTCGGTGATGCTTCTTTAGACAAATATACATGAAAATATTCTAACTTTACAGCGGGACGATGACTGGTACAAAGAGGTCAAGGATTTTATTGGACAAAACACAATTATGGTGCCAAAATTTCAGGGATTTAGTGTGGAAAATGACAGATTATTGAGATTTAAAAATTTAATTTACGTACCGCCGAACGACGAGTTGAGGAGTTTGATCCTAAACAAGGCTCATAGATCAGTGTACATGGCTCATCCTAGAGTCACGAAGATGAGGGAATACCTTAAACCCTTATTTTTCTGGAAAGGAATGAAGGCAGACATAGTCAACTATGTGGCAAGATGTCTAGAATATCAACAGGTGAAGGCTGAACATAGACATCCGACAAGATTAATACAATCGCACACTATTCTAGAATCAAAATGGGAGGTCATTCGATGGCTTTCATTGTTGGATTGACACTGAAGAAAAGGAGACGTGACTCAATTTTTGTGGTAGTCGACACTCTAATGAAGAGTGCTACATTTATTCCTATGCATACGATGTATCAGGCACCTGACATAGCTAGAGTTTTCAATAGTGATATTGTGAGGCTGCATGGCGTGCCTAAGAGGATTATATCTGGTAGAGGATTTGTGTTTACAAGATGATTTTGGACTAGTTTTCAAGAGGCCTTGGGAACCCAACTTAACTTTAGTGTTGGCCCTTGACCAAGTTTTAGAGGATTCTTGGTCATGTTTGACCTAATTTTGGGACTTCAACAGGCTATCGAAGGCGGAGCACAAGATGCAGCGAATATCGTGGGATCTTGGCCCCTTTTAGGGCATTTTTGGGATTCGAGATTATGTAATGGGTATGGGATGTCGTCCCATGGGTTTACCCATGTTTAGGCCTATTTTGTAATGTATAAATAAGTATCTAGGCGATGTAAGAGACCTAGTAGTAGTTCGGTGTGCTAAGTGCTAGAGTTAGATCTATGTGATCAAGAGTTGTAAGTGCTTTGTGAATACTGTGTGAGGCTTGCAAGGATAATTCAAGTAACTGTAAGAGACTGTGTGAAGTCTTGGTGCTGTACCCTAGCTAAAATAAGGAGGATCTGGGGGAGTGCGCACAAATCTCCTCTCTTCTACGGAGTAGAACTTGGATGCTATGTGCCTGTAAGAAGCTTGACCGGAGATAATAAAGAAGAGAAGAGTTGGTGGATGTAGCCCCAGGGTGGGGGTGAACCACGTACATGTTGTGTTGCTATGATTTGTGCGATGTATTGATGTGTTTTTGTGTTTACTTTCTTAGTGCTTTAATATAGATGAATGATAGATATATTTGTTGATGCTTAGTGCTTAATAATATGGATGGATGTTAGATTTGACTTATGTACACATGCTTAGTGCTTAAATACCTTAGATATGAATAAATACTATGATACTCTGTAATTAGGGTTTAAATGTGTTGTAAATAACACTAGATATTGATGAATGTTAACTGTTGAAGTGCTATGTTAAGTGTTAGAATCACAGATATGTATCCCAACTAAGGCTGCAGAAATCTAAGTCTTGCAACCACCCTTGCCTCTACCTCGGGTGAGTCTTCATCTACTTTACAGGTGTTGCCGAAAGGGTCAGTAGTTAGGGTTTTGTTGGTGCATTGTTGTAGCATTGAACCTCGGGTCTGACCCTGTGCCAACAAATGGTTTTGATTGTTGGGACATGAAACTGTGATTGCTGGGAACTGAGGAAGAAGAAGCTTTGTGAAAAGATCTGACCTGAAATAGTGAAATCTCTATGCATAGATATGTCTCTCTAGTGCGCAATATTCTACTCGATCTTTGAAGCTCTGTGCTAAGAAAAGAAGTCCAATCTTAAGAAAAGAGGTAAGATTTGAACACCTTGTGCTCTGATATAGATAAGAATAGTGAAAATTTTTAGATCTGGAAGCTCTGTGCTCTGTTGAAGATAAGATTAGTGGAATTTTTTGTTTCTAAAATATGGATCTAGGTATGTTTGATAAGATTTTTTCTGACTTGAAAACTAGGGCACTGATGGAAGAAAGAAGTTTTGATATGAGTATATCTGATAAGAATAGTGAAATATATGTTATACCTATGCATAGAGAGAATGTTTGGACTAACAAATGGATGCAGGATCCTAGAAAGAAGTTTTTGCAGTTTAGCTACCATGATCCTAGTGTGCAGTATAGGAAAGGCAGGGGATCATTTAAGAGAAAGAGGGGATTAACCATTTGTTACAGTTGTAGAAGACCGAGACATTTGGCTAAGGAATGCCCTGGTAGAAGACCTAGTTGCCTCTGTTGCAAAGCTATGGACCATGAAGTTTTGGATTTCCCTAGAATGATTGCTAAGGTTGAAAGGATGAATATGAGATAAGAAGACCACGAGAAAGGTAAAGCAACTGAGATTATGGAAGAACCTCAGAAAGAATAAGAAAGAGTGTTGCTATAGGTGAAAGAAACCCTGAATGACCACCGACATATTATCTTATCAGAGATATTCAAAGAAAAAGAGTGCATTGAAACAATAATAGGAGACTTCAACATTGACTGTGTTCTGGATGAGAAAAAACAGATGAATATCATGACAGAAAGAACTTGGGAAATTTTAGAGGATCCTGCTATGATTCCTTCATTGGGAGGAATAGGATTATTCAGAGGAAAGATGATAACTCTATGTGGAAGACTTACCTAGATATCTATGAGTGCTCATGGAACTTCGACAGAGGAAGAATTTGAAGTTGTTAAATTTATTGAGAACAACGCTCCATTTTCTATGTTACTAGGGAAACCTTGGATTGAAGGAGATCAGGCCAGAAGGAAAGAAGAAGAAGTATTAGAACAAAAGAAGCAAGAGTTGAAAATTTTCATGTCTAGGAGGATCACACAATTGATTAAAGAACAGGATAACCAAGAAAAGCTATTTAAAACTAGAGACTTGGATGTCGAAGTGGGAAGAACAATAGAAGACCCACAGAAGACTGAAGTACCTATTCCAGATACAGATGAAGTATTACCCCTGATTTCTAGGAAATAATCTCAATAGCACGAAGTTACTCTGCCAAAAGAAGATAAGAATCAGAATGGGAAAAGGAATACCGAGACAAATCTCACTGGGAAGAAGGCCCAAAAACTAAATAAGAAGAGAGATAAGATCGAAAAGTTACAGAAGGTTCCAGAGGGAACTTCACAGAAGGAGAATTTGTAAAATTGGAACTTCGTCGGGATATCAAAACTGCGTCACATGGCACTTCGCCATGGCGAATCAACTTAGCCTTTGGAAACAGTATAACCATTAGACTGACGACCCGAATGGGTAGAAAGGAATTCATGGTCAGAAAGTTCACGACCAGACTGTTGGGACTGTGCCATAACAAACATAACTAAATTAATGAAGGCTTCTCACCTGTTGCAAGAGACCTATTTCCAAGTTATCTATTTATCCCTCCGCGCCACGCAACGAGAACACTTTTTCCAATCGTGACTATCTAAGCTCACAAAATAGTTGATTTCCCATAGTGATCATCACGCTATTGCCATCCATCCCGTTGCATTGAGCAGTTACTCTTTGAACCCGAGATATTTAACCACGAGCGTGTATGTCCGAAGAACTTAGCGCACTTGAAGAGTTTGTGAAGGAAGTACTAATAGAACTCATGAATGAGAGAGTCATGTCTAAAAGTGTGATGTCTGTGGGTGTACAAGCGTCATCGACGAGAGGAGTGCAAGCCTCTTTGCCGACTTCTCGCAGAGACATACCATCCTGCCCATCACTGGAAAAGAGAACCAAACACAGAGATGACCTAGCCAATGCGAAGCTGATCTCGACCATATTTCCTCACTACATCCCGCCTCTGGTCAGCGCAGTGAGTCAAGATAATGTGCCAAGATATTTTGAGTACACCATGGTTACTGCATACCTCCCGAAGGGGATACGCCCAGTTCAAGCACAACAGGACAATATTACAGCATTGAGGTTCAGTGACTTCAAAATCAGAGATCACAAGAACTATAGATCACAAGAACAAAGGGGAAGAACTCAAAGATAATCCCCCAACCGTGGACGATGAACCTCGCGCAGTCCACCCTGTTAAAAGTAATGAAAATCCCACACTTTGGAAGGCACCAGGAAGTCAACGTCTGTGTCAAACTATTGCTTTCATGTTACCATGGCGGCTACTTATGGACAGACCTCTGTATCACATTCGATCTAATGTTGATCCATAGGATTACAGGATTAAGTATGCAAGGACCTGACCCACGGGAGTTCTATCCAAGAAAATCCACAGATCGCGCACTAGCACAAAAAATCAAGGATACATATGACAATGTTGAAAAGGGAATGTGAGGCTACAAGGTAGCCTCCATCTAGAATGGTGCAGGGCACCTAGCCTTCCAGCTAATAGCTAAAAATTTAGTAAGGAAGAACAAACCTATGAAGGTCACAAGCTTTGTCATTGACCTCGTAGGGAAGTGCGTGGAAGGTATACAGATGAACTGGGTGAAGTACCTAGTTAATTAGTTGGAACTAGATTGCTACGAAGCACAAGATCAGGGCTATGAGGTTCACTTTAGATGGCTCCTGATCCTCATCACTTTTGTTGCCTGGGAGATGCCGGAAGGTGCGACCTTTCTGGATATTGAACTGTTTGAGCTGCTTGCTGCGAAGTTCACTACACTTTGGTACTCGAGTGATATGAACAAATAGTGGCAGCAGAACGTTGTTTTTCACACATATTACCTTCAGTTGTAGAGAGCCATCGAAGTTGAATCTTGCATGACTTCGAATACCCTACATAGGTTTCAACCCTTGATGCAGTTATGCGCAGATCGACACTTCATATACCTTACAGCGCGAGCCGATGAACATAAGGAGTAGCTTCAGTCATACTACAAACTCACAGAAGAGGAGCTTGAGGAGATCACCAAGGACTGGTCAACAGACCTACTTATTTCGGCAAACCCTGCAGAGATGTCTGACCTTGATAGCCCAGAGACCATGCACAAAGAACATGATACATCCAGACCTAACAGAATGAAGAAGATTGAAGAGGTCCAAGACTTAAGAAACACCTTAGGAAAGACTGCTTCTGTATCACCTGATCGAGGGGGTGATGATGAAAAGATAAATGGAAAAGGATCTAAACAGAAGTAAGGCAAAGTAACACTTCCTAGAGATGAGACCGATCCCCTAAAGAAGAGGAATTTTTCGTCCCTGAAACCTTCTTCCCAGAAGAAATCCAGAGCCACCATGACCAAGATGAAGATTGTGCACTACTGATGATTTTGACTTCATCATAGCAGCCCTAAACGGCGTTTTGCTGGAAATCCTGGAGAAACAAGAAGATAAGCAAGAGGAAATGTACAATATAATTAAGGTCAAATTCTGAGGGGTACAACAGGCCTTTCAGTCCAGCCACACAGTGTCCACTACACCCCTTCCATCAGGAGAACTAGAGTTGGGAGATGAGCCAACCCAACTTTGCCGACTAAATGATGCGGTCGAAGCTTGCCTTCGTCGCGCACAATAAGAAACAGAACAAGCCACACAGGCCTTGAAGCAAGTGAAAGGAATAATCGTATAACAACATAGAGTTGCAAAATAGGAGAAGGTTGCTCTCCGAGCAAAGTTTGCAGAAGAGAAAGTACAACTGCAACAAGAAAAAGAACAGTTGCTCGCAGAGAAAATCGAAGTGAAAGAAGCAGTCAACAGAGTACTCCACTCTATGAGAGGATTAGAACCATAGGAAGAAGACTGAGTCACACATCAGGTAGATCATATCACAGAAGCTATCCGACAACTACAACAATTAATATCATACTTAGAGCTTTTCACCGTACCCGACACCCCACAGGATGTAAGGGATCAAAGAGAAGCAATTTCTCGAAGTGCAGTTGAAAGAATCAAAGTCCTTGCCATGGAATGCAAGTAAATGAGTGATTGCACTGCCCATACATATGAGTGACTCACTGAGAATATAGAATTGAAGGCACTGGACTCACATATATAGGAAGAAAAGCAGCAAGCAGAGACAATAGAGGTGCAGTTGAAGCCCCTGTCAGTTGTGGAAAGAATGAAGCGATCCCAAGAGCAATGCACTACCCAACAATAGGTCCACACTATTCAGAGAAGAGTTATGGAAGTAACTTAGACGCTCCAACCTGTACAGGATGAGGTGATCCGCAAACAGGTTGAGTACTACTCTCCCAAATGTTTACAATGTGAGGATCTTTAAATTGACTATGGCTTATACAGGTTTTATTGAGCATATTAGTTCATTTATCATAATGCATTAAAACACATAAACATAAGTAAATGAACATAGAATAGAGAAAAACACATGAAGGAAAATAAGAGAGAGACAACCGATGTTGATAACGGAGTTCACCCCTCCACCTTTGGGGCTACGTCTCCGGACCTGTTCCAACTGGAATGCAGATCTTCTATATTCCTTCTTCAAAGTGAGCTCTCAAAACTCTCGTACATTCAAGGACTATGGCTCTTCATTAGCTCAGCACTATGGCTTTCAATATCTAAGCACTCTCTCCTTTCTTCCTCTCCCTTCAACATGGCTCACATAAGGAATATATAGTTTTTCCTTACTCACTCTCCAACTAAGAGCATTAATTACAAGATCCACAATTGTAGGATCTGATTACAAAGAAGGAAAAACAAGATCCTTAAAAGTAGGATCTTCAACCATCTTAGGCWYAAAAAATGGAAAARTCTCAAAACYRCCCAAAKAMTTTCCAACCWTGCCCTTGATTCTCTCAACCTACAATTGAGAAGAAAATGGMAAATTGGTGYGAGGTGGTTTCTCACATGAAAACCAATTTCCATAATTAATAAATGAATAATATGTGAGACAAATTTTCTCTCACAAATATTAATCATTTTAATTACAAGTGAATAATAATAATGTATGAGTTATTAAAGCTCATAAAATGCATAATTAAATGCATGAGCACTTCATAAAGAATTAATCAAACTAATATGAAAAATGCATGAAATATTTTTCCCACAAATGCATAATTAAATGCGTGAGAAATAAAAATCAAGAAAGGGTCATTTTAATCCACTTAAACACTTTTGTCGCCACCTTAAAATCAACATGGTGCAAATTACGAAGTTATTTCACGTGCGGAGATCCATTCGGATCACACCTCCCCACAAAATAAAATTTTGGTCTCCAAAAGTATCAGCTTCAATCCATCATCAAGTGCATGCAAATGTCTCTGAAAGGCACGTTCCCTTAAGACTCCTTCACCCATGTTCTTCGGAATCGGAACGCAACACCAACACCTGCAACTGCTACAATGCAAATGCGTGAAAAAGGCATATCCCATCAAGACTCCTTCACCTCTGTTCTTTGGAATCGGAATGCAAACGCCCCCATCTGCAACGCAAATGCCTGAAAAAGGCACATCCCCTCAAGACTCCTTCACGTATGTTCTTCGGAATCGGAATGAAAACGCCCACATCTGTGTAAAGTTGCAACCTATAATTGATGATAATCTATATCTGTGACTAATCATACCTATTTACATTTTTTGAAACACTTGCCAAGAGTTTATAACCACACTCATTGGTCAAGTTTACATGAAAATGCCAAAAATAGGCTTATGCAAAAACGCCTCAATCAACTTTTTTACAAAGAAGCCAACAAGGCTTAATGCGCAAAAATACTCCTTTCACTCTTCCTCACGTAAGAGTGGATTTCCTGCCTTGCCTACCTCATAGTCATCAACTGGTGGCAAGTCATCAAATCCTCCTCTGTAAGCAAACTGTCTTCGTCGATGAGATCATCCAAGTCATCCCCTAATTGAACCTTAAAGGCTGGTATATCAAACATTACCACATTAGCCGGATTCTGCGCGACCTTCTTCTTAATCTTAAATAAAGATCATGTCTCCCAATCAGGCTTTCGGCCATTCATTGCCAATGGCCCAAGCCCGTCAATACTTCCATCGACTCCCTCCAAAAGTACAAATCCCTCCAACAGAAGAATGAGTTCTAGAGCAGATAGGGTCTCTTTAACATCATCATTTGCGGAATTAGGGTTTTGAAGGACGATAATCCCTCTCGGTTTGAGAACCCTCACGAGATCCAACAACCATTGCTGCGTGTGGAGTCTAGAGATCGATACGACAACATCTAGAAATGAGGATTTCAAATTTATTTTCCCCTCTAATCGATCTTCCTGTGTAATAACATGCAAATCTTCAATTTTAACTTGAAAATTTTGAAGGCCCCAGCTAATGATGTCTACATGGAGGGTTACAGAGTCTATGATCACTAAGACTGCAAGCTGCGTATCCATTTTCTGTGATCTTTCTATCTTCTGCCGACCTTACAATGCTTTTTTTCTTTTGCCTTCCTATGTCGAAGTCGCAGAGAGTATTTTTAAAAGATCAACAACCTACTATTCTAAAATTTACCATGAATATGATGAACGCATTTTTAGGATCTCTAAGGATGTTCATGAGGAAGTCCAAGTCAACAAGATCAACTTTCAATATCGCCAGATTCTCATCGAGATATTGCTCAGAATCACCGCCGAAGATAATGAACGATTTCTGCTCAATCTCCGCAACAAGATCGAAGTCTGTTTTGAGCTGCGAGTTTCTGTGCCATTTTCTTCTCGATCTGGAACCAACTGTCATAGATGAACATTGCTCGCAACCATTCTCAAGGTGCATGGCCTCCTCCAGGGGCGCCTTAGAGATCAAACAACATGCATTCTTCCGAGTAATAAACTGGGTGCTCATTCGTTGCTCTATTCCTCCGCACATACCGAGCCCCTTCGTCCCGCCAAGGCCTCCACCTCCGAGTCCTCCTGACAAGCGGCCCACCAGTGGAAATTTTGAAGATTTTTAGAAGATCCACGACTTTCTTCCTTTTGTCTGGGCATAGATCAAGTGTACATAATAATTTTTTTTCAGTAGGAGTGGGGCAAATCATATTGTTTCAATTTGTATCACTGACGCACAGGTGGTGGGAAAGTCAGGAAAATGTGGGCCGGTTTGAGGCAATGACATGATTTCTGTCTCTTCTGGTTGGATTATGCGATGCACAGGGAAACATGAATTTTCTGTTAGCCTTCTGGCAGTATCTGAATTTAGTGAGAGACGACTCCAAGACCTCCGTCGATACTGAACCCATGCAGAAATTTCTTCGGTTGAAACCCCAATGGACGACGGTCTCAAATCTTCTGAGAACTTGAACGCCAGTGCAGAGGTGTCGCTGTCTTCGTCGGCTTCTCTTAAGAATTCGGCTGCGGCCATCGACCAGATCCAAGATAAGAAGCAATTTTCTTTTTCGGAGGCCGTTTGGCACGATTTTCACGTCGTTGGATTTCTCTCGTCCAGTCCTTTGCAATGATGCCATTACTTCTTGATTCTGAGTCAGAAAATTTTTGAGTGTTTTCCATCAAAAGAGAGATACCTGCCCCCATAAAACTTAAAATTTTGCAACATAACATAAATAAAACTTACAGAAACATTATGAACTGCTTACCGAACCAACACCAAGCACTTTCATCTCATAATCGTGCTTTTCCAATGGTGGGTGGAGCCTCCTTCTTCACAGGCTCTTTTACATTATGCTTTCTTGACTTGTGGTGAATTTTAGGGTGCAATTTCCAGCACTTCTTCTCCCAATGGCCACTGATTTTGTAGAAATTGCAGAAATTCCTTCGTTTTCCATTTAGTTGTACATTCCTTGAAGGAGGATACGAAAGGTTCTTCTTCTGCTTGGTATCACTTCTCATGGACACATCAGTCTTCTTAACCCACATTTTATTTGTTTGATGCTTAACTACATCACAGTTAGAAGATCTATGGAAGAAATCATTTCTCTTATATGCAAAAGAAAAACTTGAATGACTGTTATACCTTCCTGACTTGTCCTTGAACTGATGAGGACTAACTGTCTTGATTCCCTTCCTGGAATCCGATGGTGAAGAGATGGATTTCGTTTCAACAACTTTCGAGCATTCTCCTTTCTCTTCATGTCCATAACCCAAGCCTACAAATGGTTGTCTTGGTACAACGTCCAATGGTTGGGTGACTCCTTGACCATTAATGCCAAGTCCACCTCCTCTATACCCCATCTTCTTGAGGATCTTCATGCCAACATTAGTTTCATATGGAGAGAAAACAGAACATGAAGAAACATCATATACCTCAGTTTGAGATGCAACATCCATCTTCTCGACCTTCTGCAACTTAGCCAGTAACTCTTCTTTGGATCGTAGCATCTCTTGAAGCTCCAGCTTCTCCTCTTCAACTACTTGCAAAAGTATTCTTAATTATGCATTGTCATCTTGAATGTTTTCATTGATCTCTTGAAACTCTTGCATTCTTTCAACGTGCTTCATTCCTCTGCCCATCCTGCAAAGCAGTCACCTGCTCTGATACCACTTGATCCGCAAACGGGTTGAGTACTACTCTCCCAAATGTTTACAATGTGAGGATCTTTAAATTGACTATGGATTATACAGGTTGTATTGAGCATATTAGTTCATTTATCATAATGCATTAAAACACATACACATAACTAAATGAACATAGAATAGAGAAAAACACATGAAGGAAAATAAGAGAGAGACAACCGATGTTGATAATGGAGTTCACCCCTCCACCTCTGGGGCTACGTCTCCAGATCTGTTCCAACTGGAATGCAGATCTTCTATATTCCTTCTTCAAAGTGAGCTCTCAAAACTCTCTTACATTCAAGGACTATGGCTCTTCATTAGCTCAACACTATGGCTTTCAATATCTAAGAACTCTCTCCTTTCTTCCTCTTCCTTCAACATGGCTCACATAAGGAATATATAGTTTTTCCTTACTCACTCTCCAACTAAGAGCATTAATTACAAGATCCACAATTGTAGGATCTGATTACAAAGAAGGAAAAACAAGATCCTTAAAAGTAGGATCTTCAATGATCTTAGGCTTAAAAATGGAAAAGTCTCAAAACCACCCAAAGACTTTCCAACCATGCCCTTGATTCTCTCAACCTACAATTGAGAAAAATGGAAAATTGGTGTGAGGTGGTTTCTCACATGAAAACCAATTTCCATAATTAATAAATGAATAATATGTGAGACATATTTTCTCTCACAAATATTAATCATTTTAATTACAAGTGAATAATAATAATGTATGAGTTATTAAAGCTCATAAAATGCATAATTAAATGCATGAGCACTTCATAAAGCATTAATCAAACTAATATGAAAAATGCATGAAGTATTTTTCCCACAAATGCATAATTAAATGCGTGAGAAATAAAACTCAAGAAAGCGTCATTTTAATCCACTTAAACACTTTTGTCGCCACCTTAAAATCAACATGGCGCAAATTACGAAGTTCTTTCACGTGTGGAGATCCATTCGGATGAGGCTTACCAACTTTTCATAGAGATCAAAGGCTGAGGAGAAGAACTAGAGCAAGTCGTAACTGCAACTGAATAGTGCCTAGAGGGACCTGTCAATGAAGAAGTCATCCAAGAGTTCGCTGAACAGGAGGCCATGGCACAAAAACAAGTCGAATTAGCTTGAGCCAAGCTCGAGGATTTTGAAGCAGAACTAATCAGATCAGAGTGACTCGGGATGAGTCACAGGTGAGTGTTGGGGGCTTGTTAGGCCTTGACCAAGTTTTAGAGGATTCTTGGTCATGTTTGACCTAATTTTGGGACTTCGACAGACTGTCGAAGGTGGAGCGCAAGATGAAGCGGATATCGCGGGATCTCAGCCCATTTTAGGGCCATTTTTGAGATTCGAGATTATGTAATGGGTATGGGATGTTGGCCCATGGGTTTACCCATGTTTAGGCCTATTTTGTAATGTATAAATAAGTAGCTAGGTGATGTGAGAGACCTAGTAGTAGTCCACTGTGCTAAGTGCTAGAGTTGGATCTATGTGATCAAGAGTTGTAAGTACTTTGTGCATACTGTGTGAGGCTTGCAAGGCTAATGCAAGTAATTGTAAGAGACTGTGTGAAGGCTTGGTGATGTACCAAGGAGGATCTGGTGGAGTGCGCACAAATCTCCTAGCTTCTGCAGAGTAGTACTTGGATGCTATGTGCATGTAAGAAGCTTGACCAAAGATAATAAAGAAGAGAATAATTGGTGGACGTAGCCCCAGGGTGGGGGTGAACCACGTACATGATGTGATGCTATGATTTGTGCAATGTATTGATGTGTTTATGTGTTTACTTTCTTAGTGCTTTAATATAGATGAATGATAGATAGATCTATTGATGCTTAGTTCTTAATAATATGGATGGGTGTTAGATCTGACTTATGTACACATGCTTAGTGCTTAAATATCTTAGATATGAATAAATATCGTGATACTCTGTAATTAGGGTTTAACTGCGCTGTAACTAAGACTAGATATTGATGAATGTTAACTGCTTAAGTGCTCTGTTAAGTGTTAGAATCACATATATGTATCCCAGTTAAGGTTGCAGACATCTAATTCCTGCAACCACCCCTGCCTCTACCTCAGGTGATACTTCATATTCTTCGTAGGTGTTACCGAAAGGGATGATAGTTAGGGTTTTGTTGGTGTGTTGTTGTAGCATTGAACCCCGGGTCTACCCATGTGCCAACATTTAGTACTGCGTATCACCCAGAGACAAACGGGAAGACCAAAAGAACAAACCAAATCTTGGAGAAGATGTTGCATATGTACGTGATGGGACAACAAAAGTGTTGGGAATAATTCTTGCCACTAGTAGAATTTGCATATAACAACAGTTATCAAAGCACCATTGAGATGATGCCTTCCGAGTTTTTTTATGGGTGACCGTGTTAGACGCCTTTGAGTTTGGGATCGACTTGAGGATAGGATCCTGGTGGGACCTAAAGTGATCCAACAAATGGAAGAACAAATGAAAACCCTAAGACAAGGGATAAAGGAAGTGCATGATCGACATAAGATTTATGTCGATGCACATCGTATCGATTGTAGTTATGAAGTTGGAGATCGAGTCTTCTTGCGGGTGAAACCGCATAAGAGTTCGATCAAGTTTGGAAATGGTGCTAAACCCTCTCCTAGGTTCATGGGATCCTATGAGATTGTGGAAAAGAGAGGGCTCGTGGCCTATTGACTAGCCTTGCCTGATTCTTTGAGGTGTATGCACGATGACTTTAACGTCTTTGTTTTGAGACATTATTTTAGTGATCCTACACATGTTGTTCACATGATTTCCTTCCAGGTATCAGACAAGTGTACGCTCACAGAAGAGCCAATCTGTATCCTAGACCATCGCATTCGACAACTATGACGTCGAACAGTAGATCAGGTCAAGGTCCAATGGGACAACCATAGTCCACACTCGATGACCTGGGAGGGTGCATATGATATGCATCAGCAGTTCCCATTTTGTTGATAGATAGACTTATAATACTCTGATACACTTTATTTCGGCACTTATATACTGTGAAACTTTGGGACAAAGTTTTAAACAAGAGGGGGTGTATGTAACATCCTGCTCTTGCATGCACTGAGTGAACTTATTCTTTGAGGACACTTGCGTGCAAGTGATCCGGGTTATTATACTATTGGTTGTTTTGACTATGATTATTAGATATGGTGGATTTGATGATATGTTATTTTGTTGTATTTACATAGACAGGTTCTATTGACTGGGTTCTCTTGAGTGTGAAAGACTCTAGACATTGAGGATGGAGAGGCATCGATGAAATCCCTTGGACTCCGGATCGAATCAGGGAGTGGAATGATAGGGTTTGAATGTTGTTGATGTGACATATGTACATATGATTAGATGTTATGATGATTGATTATTATTGCTGACATGATTCGTTGATGGATGCAGGTTGACAACAGCTTGCCGACCAGACTAACATTTGGAGTAAAGGGGTCACGCTTGACAACCAGAGACATTGAGGGAGAGGTGTGGTAGTATCCCTTCCACAACCTACTAGCAATCTCATCATAGCTCGAACTGTAGGTTAACAATTACCTAGTTCGAGAAGACCCACTATGTCGTGAGGGAACATTGTGATAGTCAATCATGATGATTCTAAGGGGCACACAATAAGGCAGGAGCCTTATTCCTTAGAGGCCCTTAGTCTCCCACAAGATTACCTGGCAGAGTATTGACTCTAGGGGTTTGACATCTACCAAATTCAGTCAAGAGACGAGTGGCACCTTTGGAGCACGTAGTGCGTCTTGAAGGGCACATTGTGTAATAAAACATAAAGAGGCAAGTGGCACCCTTGGAGCATGTAGTGCATCCTGAAGAGCACGTCATGATTTTAACTGGTAAGTTAATAAACCTAGTGCCCAAAAAACTATGCCTCCTTAGGACCTGGTCGACCTTAAAATAATAATATGATAAGTAAAGTTTAAATAACTAATTTTTTCCCTTAAAAACACTTGTTGCCCAACCTAGTGAAATTAAAACCTAAGTCTAAGTAGAATATGTGGATAAGGAAAAACTAAATAAATATGTAACAAGAAGGGGGGTAAGAAATTAAAACTTAATTATTAAAGTAAATATTATAATGGAGGATTAAATTTAATAAAAGGGTAAATGGTTGTTTTTATCTACACTTGCTAAATTGATTTTTGTTGAAAAGGGAAAGGGGGGAAACTTAAAAGAAAAGGAAACTTAAAGAAAAAGAGAAACTTAAAGAAAAGGGGAAACTTAAAGATAAAGATGAATGCCTAACTTAGTAAGGAATCTAGCATTGGAACTTTCTTTTTATGAACTCAACTGAGCATTTAGTAAGTTGTAAGTCATTTAAGAATTGTAAGGGAATTTTGGGACACCGAGGAGCGTTTTTAGAAATTATTTTAGGTGGGTGAGAGAAATAGGAATATTTAATTAATTAATAAATTGATTTTTCGATGAAACTAGGGGATTGGACGATATGTGTACGAGGAAGGATTTTTCTAATTAAATATATGAAAAATGAATATCATGACTAAGAAACTCTATAAAGGAGATGACAGAGGAGGAGTATAGACAGATCTGGCTTGCGTAACGTTACGCTACTAAAATTTCATCTTGACTGAACTTTCTCGTGTGGGAGTTGGGATACCCAGCTCGGATAACGCCTGGTAGCTTGAACTTGTGAGGTGATTTGGGTGCTAGCATTCTCTGGTATTGTGTGCATGTCACCTTTGCGGCTCGGGGGGCTCGAGGGGAAGAGGAGTACCCCTAGTGTTGGCTGGGAGGTACCGGTGAGGTCACATCGGTTGGCAAATCGGAGTTGGACGGAGCACAAGCACGAGACAACCACTTCTAGTTCTTCGCATTTGGCTACGGTATGCTTGTGCATAATTTATATTGAATAATAGCTTAATTTATTGTTCATGCATTTCTATATTGTCGAAATCTCACTTGCGTAGATGTTGTTAAAATAAAAAGGCTCGCTTAGTGATGGTAAATGTTGTTAAAAGAAAAAGGCTCTCTTAATGATGCATATGAATTTCTATCTGAGCGATAGTGCACCGTGTGAAAATGCAAAAAGGTCACTAAATTTTTTTGTTTCTGAGTTTGTTTTTTTAATTGCGTTTTTATCTTCTGTCCCTTTATCCCTTAAGTTATTAGTCCGTGCTTGCCCAACAAATTCCTTATTGTGTACAACGAAACCACTTCATTACTCTGAATATCTGATTGCTTTATTCAACCAATTTATTTTGTGATTGCCCAACTAATTCTTTATCGTGTAAAATGAAATGCTTCTTTATTTCTCTGTTATTAATGTTGTTTATTATGGGTTGTTCCTTTTTTTATTATACAACTTTCTTTGGTATTTGTTATATGTTCCTAGCGTTGATTACAACATAATTTCATAGCCTTGGTATTTGTTACTGATGTAGGTAGGAGAATAATAAAGAAAACATTGTTTGTGATGTTTCAATAATGGTGATAGAGTTTTGTTCGCTCTCCCTCGTATCTATATAACTCCAATTGATAATCTGCAATTTTTCTGTATTAGTATCGTTTAGCTACACGCGTTGTATGTTTTCCTTACGATGACAAAACAATGTATTTCACGTTTTTGTTAATCGTTGCAGTCGATGCTTGGTATGGTTCTCATTTCATGAAATCTGCGCCAGAAACGAACTAAAGGCCAAATGGAAGGCACCTGCCACTGATCCATTCACTAACACCTGAAGAATAAATCTCATGCACAAAGATTCCCTCATCTCTCCCAAGAACCTTTCAATTGTTGAACGAGTGTGTGGATCTATCGAGCTAAGTCGTATTAGGTGGCGCGATTGCATCATTAAAATTCCCATAAATTTTTCAGCGCTTTTTTTTTTTGTTCAACGGTGTTTAGGGTCTGTGGAATCACTTGGAAACCATATTGAATCCAATGCAATAGGGTTTTTATCGAATTGTGATCATTTTACCTATTCACGCGTTTGATTTTCGTTTTATGTTTTCCGTATTATCGATTCCAATTACAGCCTCAACAAACAGACGAGAATTGTTCTTTTCAGTGTTTTTCCTTTGTGACTAGTCTCTGCGTCCTTCCCTAAAACTGGCTCTACGTTTTTACTGTATGATTATTCTCTGCGTCCTTCCCAAACCTATCCTTGCATTTTTCTTTTACGAATAGTCTCTGTGTCCCTTCGAGAAATTAACTCAGCGAAATCCCATAATTTATCTTTGTCAGACAATGATACATTACGGTTAGTTTATTATGGCGCACAAGGGGGAGAGCATTATCGTCTGTGGAAATATTTGAGTGGTTAATTACAGTAGGCAGAAGCGTAGGTTGAGTCTATGTAACTTCCACAAGGTTTGGACTACAAAAGACATCCACATTGTTCAACTTTAGGTGCTGAGCATCTGGTGTCTGCAACTGTGCCGTGACTCACCTCTAGAACTTGCTCTCAACACCATATGCTAACAATCACAGTAGATATAGCTATACTGTACAACCTTTTAACCCTACTAAATTCAAATCCTTGAGTTGCAAACTCACCACATAACTCTATTACTTTATGCACACACTTTTGGCTTCGTATCTTCAGACTTGTTTGATATTCTATCGAAAACAAATATGTGCAACAATCCCTACAGGCCGTTGTACGTATCAAATTTCGATCCAAAAAAAACCTTGAGGCATGAAGATAATGGTTGAAGAGAAAAACGCCAAGTTGAAAAGAATAGGGTAAACCATTCAATTGAGTTGCATAAAATCCTTGGTGATTCAGTAGAGTTCCCAATTATTTCAGTGGATGACATGGATGCTCAACCACTCTCTAAGATGTTTCACTCTCAATGACCTATAGCATACTTAACATTTTGAGACAATAAAAATCCCAATAAAAATGATGTGTGAGAAAACTTTGTCAAAGTGCCTCGCAAATCAACACTGAGGTAGAT
>ML800632.1:297401-307954 GCA_009831015.1 Picea engelmannii
TTTTCCTCATAAAGTAAACAAAAGACCATCATAGTAAATTGAAAACACCTCTTTCCTTCGAGGGCCAAGTGGTTTCTTCCCTTGTGCTTTCATCACTAATTATCTTGCATCGAGAAGAATTTCTTTCCACTCCCTCTTGGAGACAACCAAAGGGCATTCACACTTGGGTTCCTATACTAATTTATTACTATATGCCTCTCTAACATGTTTCAAATTCTTGCCAATCCTTTTTAGGACTTTTGGCTTATTGAACGAGTCACCAAACTCGCCAACCAGAATGGAGATAAGAAAGATTTTCAGTTTGGAATTTTATTGATTCTATCGTAGTCGAATGGTCGGCCCAAAAATTTATAATGCATAGTCATGCAAACTATTGTAGAACACATTGTTTCCTGTAAAACATTGTCATCATTAGTAATTTAAATCTCACTGATATGTGATTGTTTAAACAATTATATAACAGGAATCTTGATAAAGACATATATTAAATACCTGGTAGATGTACTATTTTTAGAGGAACCATGTCCTATTCGACCAAAAAAGATACCGTGGTTGTTCTTGTGCTTTGGATATGTGTAGCACTAGGGTAACAATCAACGAAAGAGTGATCAATTCCATGATCATGTACACCACCTGCATGATCTGGTGTGTGATGTGGGGGTGTGGCATCACCCCTAGAAGGTATAGAATTGGTCTCAGGTGGCACACTTGGGGTGGAAAATAGCCTCGTGGCTACGTGGCCATGCGGGTTTGCTGTTGCAGTCCTGCTGTTGCTACCAGGACCTTCCCCTTCACCTCTCATCGATCTCACAAAATTCTACAATGAGAAATATGTGTTAATTACATATATCAAATTACAAAATTTAAAACAAAAAGTTGATATTGTTAGATGACATGAATTACCCCATAATTTTCTATCTTAACGTGTAATTCAGATATCCTTAGGAAATCCTCATCTGTTTTCAGCCCAGCAGTGACCAAATCCCAAAATTCCCTATTGACCTTTCTTAGGGACAAATCTATTGTCTGCAAGGGGTCTCTAGAATCAAATATCTCTTCATCGCTTATATATTCATAATTTTTGGTCGATGTGGTGCTAGGAACGGGGCCTTTGCCCTAATAAATGCCTTTTCCATGCTCATGGCCTTTGCCCCGATCACCACTCTGGAAGAATTTCAAGAAGAATGTTAGTACATGCAAGAAATATTGAAAAAATAATATATGAAATAATGGAATATTAGCAAATATTATCAAATGAAACATTCACACATACAAATTAGCAAATATTTGGAAATAAAACAACGAGCAAAAATTAGCAAATGGAACATTCAGAAATAAAATAAAATTTTGTCACAAATGAAACATTCACAAATTAAGTAATCCCTTTTTAAGTTTGGGTATAATGGGTTTTGTACCGTAGAAAAATAATACGTTCCTAGGTCGACTCGATTCAGATTGTAATCGACCAACAACTCTTCCCCTATCGTTATTGTTTTAATCACACATACAAATATCCTATTACCTTCACGCTCCTCAAAAATGAAAATGGGTTCCTTTCTTGTCATCTGAGGCCTTGTACTATTTATAAGATCTGCAATATTCCCCGATGCATAGTCGCTCCTTTATTTTTATTATTGTCTTTCAGTTGTTTATAATTTGCAGTGAGTGTGTATCTCCACATACTAGGCATATATTGGACCAGCATCAACCATACTCCATAAGTGTAACATGGTCCAACATACTCAAACAATTCAACCAATCCACCATATTTTACCTTTATGTCATCCATGGAGAATAAACCAAGGCCATGGATGGATGACAGAGCAATGTGATACATTCTCTCATTAACACAGAAGTCGGTGTCCAACTCTGGCAGTTCCTTAGGTACCCATTATTTTAGTAGGTGTTTGTACCTCAAGGGAACCTCGATGTCACCTATGCTCTCATCGTCATAAGAGCATGATCCTCCTTCAACAAGAAAGAATTTCATTCCCCTACCAAACTTTCTTCTGACCTTTCCACCTCTAGTTGATTTCGCCTTGTTACATGTGTTGGATATGTTTTCCCTTGTCCCTCTCAAAATTTCATTGCTTGAGCTGGATGATAGGTCTGATAGATACATATTTGATTGTACCTACACTCCATCGAGGGAGAAGGAAACATTAGGCCAACGATATTCATATTATAGTATAGCTAAAGATAAACATTGAAAATATAAGGGAAATGTAAGGATATTTCTCATGATAACTATAACTAACTCATTGTTAGCTATCTCACTGTTAGAAAGAAATTAATTATATTGACTCTGCTCACCCTTTTCTGAGACTCTTTTTCCTTTTCTGAATTTTCATCTTCCTCATTAATTAATAAAGTGCTCTCCATTTTAACTCAACAACAAAGTGATATTTGTGTGTCCTATCAAAGAAAGGGAAACAAAATTATTTTCTTAGATGCAAAGAAGAAAATCGTGTGCCCTAACAATTAAAAATCATTCAATAACATTATCTTTTACAATTTTCTGACAAATGGAAAACTCTACATGGCCTCTTCTTTAATGTTGATGATTTGATATATCAATGAACTGATGGCAAGAACAACGGGAGGGGGGGAGGTTAATGCCAAAATGTTAATGCACAAACTAGGAGGTTGGATATGGCAAGGTAGCCTAGCTAGCAGAGCGCTAAGAAACATAACAAGATCCCCCCGAAGGTGTCACAATAGATCAAGTTCTCTATGTTTATGCCTATGTATTCGTGAAATAGACCAAGGGAGGGTTCCCTACTACTTTCGTAGTGACATGCATTCCTACAATAGATATGTCAAGATAGTATAGATTTAATGATCGGTATCCAATGAGAGATGTGCACAACCAATTGTCTGGGTGGAGCCCAAAAATACTCGATGATAGGTGGGCTTGGTAGTTTGTGGGAGTGGCACATATGCTCAGGAAAAACACACTACATGATGCACTTTTTTGAAAAACCCCTCAAATAAAACTTGGAAGGAAAGAAAACAATATGTACTCATATTTGATAAGAAAAAAAGATTATGTTAATGAATCCATATAAATTTTAAGAAAAATGGATAAAGAAGAATAATTTCAAGGTTGTAGATGAATTTTTGGATCCATCAAGTGAGGAAGAATCCATATCAACTATGATATAATTGATGACTATATTGGATGCATCATGTTGTCGTTGGATGTGAAGAATTCTACTTGTCAGATACATTAATTTACCACCTCATCACTTGGTCAATGTGTCATGCCACCATTGGATGTGAAGAATGACAAATTTCAACTATCCTTGTTGCCACCTCATCATCTAGTCCCTATGTCAAGTTGTCATGATTATATGTGAAGAAGGATTAAAGTGCGAAGATGGGTGGATTAGTTAGCTATGGTTACCACATGGTCCACATGTCATGTTTTCATTGGATGTGAAGAATGCCACTTGTTATTTAGACATGGTTTCCACCTCATCACTTGGTCCATGTGTCACATCATCATTGTATGTGAGGAATGCCACATATTAGTTAGCCTAGGATACTACCTCATCACCTAGTCCATTTTTCATATTTTCATTGAATGTAAAGAAGGGTGTAGGGACAAATATGGATGAGATGTATGGAGCATGGTGGATGATCTCTAAGGTGGACGACCATGTGTATGGTTGATGATATCTAATACAAAAAATGATTTTTATAATGTTGGTCTATAAATTCCTATATTTTATTGTATATATTTTATTTGAGGATTTCCTTAATAAGTGGACAAACTCAACCTTTGTGGTGAGTCTATTTTTCAATGAGGCAAAATTATGCCTCCAATCTACTCATTTTCTCGAAATTCTAGCGATGTGGTTTATCTCAAAATGAGCCAAAAATCTTAATAAAAAAGTCCTATAATCAGAATTCCAATGTCTTTGCGTATGTTTGAAATAAACAATAAGACTTATGAAAAGTCTTAGATTATAAATTCCATTTCCAAGAGCTCATCTAGTGAATTGTTTACCTTTTGACCTTATTTTTATTTTAAATTTTTTTTGAAAGATTACTTGTCTTGCCATAATGATGATTTGGATGGAGATTAAATCATTTTGTCTCCACATGGCCAACTTGATGACAAGGTTGTCACTTATCAATAATTGTATCCATATGTATTGAAAGATAGGTGTGTTGAGTTGTTGATTTTCCATTAATAATAAGAGACAAAATGGAAGATTTGATCATTGTCTCTATTAAAAAAATTAACAAATGAGGTAAATCAAAATGTTGAAGTAGGGCTTGGATGCGATGGAATAGTGGTGAACAAATATGCCCAAAAACTAGGTTGAGCATGGATTCCTTTTATTAATTATCAAATACATGCAAAATTTGAGTGAGCAAAGGTTATACTCACCATTCTTTCCCACAGTCTCACACCTCCTTTCCCTTGACAGTCTCAAGCCTCCTTTCTCAATCTGATCTTTCCCTCCTTTCCCTCGGACTCAAATGTACCTCTCGTGCCTCTTTTCCCTCGACAGTGGTGCCTTAAATAAATCTCGCATTACCAAATATTTTCTCCTCAAATCGTATGGGTTCAGGCCCTCGACACTCTCACGGCTCCTTTCCCGATATGATCAGTCTCGGATGACCCGACCCTAGTCGATTAGAGTAAGCAGGAGATGGATGACCCGACCCTTGAATAGAGTAAGCAAGAGATAGGTAATAGAATCTCCTTTCTCTGTCTACTTGGTCTACGTGGTCTCATATGGGCTTGTTTGCTCGGTCTTGGTCTCGGTCTCAGTCTGCTCAGTCTGCTCAGTTTGCTTAGTCCCACCTTACCAAACCTTGTCACCTTACTAAACGTTGTCTCGGCCTCAAAGCGTATGGTGCATATAGGTGAAATCAAGTTATGTTTCCCCCTTAAAAAAACCCACCTTAATAATTAAGAAATTCGCCTTACCAAACCCTCTCTCCGCCTCAAAGCGTATGGGTGAAATCGAAGGTAATTTCTACATTTTCATATTGATTAGATTACATATAAAAAAATAAGTAATAATTATTATAATTAAAGGATTTTAGTATTTGTTTTTTTAAATTGTATTGAGAATAGATATTTACTCTTTGATTTTTTTATGAAGGGGTAATTTATTTTAGTAATTATCACTATAAAAATTATGAAACTTAGGTGGAAATATGGGAAAATAACCCATAAATGAACCAATAATTAGTATTAAGGTCTAACAAGTTGGAAACAATGGCCTAAATCTCTAACTAAACCTTCTCGAGCTCATGAACCACCATCGACAACACCTAAAAACCATGACACGAGTCCTCTCTAGGTAGTCTTTGGCATCCAATTAATTGAATATGGGTGACATTATGAGGTCTTCTTGATCATCATGGATGGGTCTTAGGTTCATGAATATAGTCCAGTTGTATGCCAAAGGTCCACTTTAAAGGGTCTATGTTGTGGTTTAAGGCCTTGATTGTGGCACATTAAATCAATAATATTAATCTAGAGAATAATTCCCTATATTTATCCCCTGAACCATGGTATGAGACCCACCTGTCATGCAAAAAACCTTCTAATGGAGCCCATATCCCACTCTAAGGATATTTACATCCTATAGAGGGCATGTTTTGTGGTTAATTTGTAGCCTTGTGCATGGCCATTGGTCCCTAGAATATGACATCTAGGTCCTAAATTATTTATATAGAACCACAAAAAAGTCCATAAGAGTCATGTGCAACCATTGAAACAATAAACACAACCATATCATGTGAAACCATTAACCTAAGAACCATCATTTGCAACCATTGAAACAATAAAAACAACCATATCCATGGCTTCTCGGGGTATTTTTTAAATGGGAGATTGGAATTGTTGAAGTAATTTAAGGAAGGTTTACATACTAATTAAAATTATTTTATTTAATAATCAGTTCATCATCTTGATGATGAACTTCTATCATGATTTTCTAATTGGAAATATGCTTATATGTTTTGAAAAGAGAGGGAGTAAATCCTCATATATTCAAGGACACGAAACATATATAATTTTTTAGAAAGTATAATTGATATAGATATATGAAGAAAAAAACCTAAGAGTAAGTGTTTGTAATAAAGAATGAAGGATACAAGGAATGTTTACCATAGCCTTTCTTTTAAGAACCTATAACATCATGGTATGACATCATGATGACCAATTTGATGTCATATCCTTATCAAAATCAGATATGTTAGTTTCATGAAGTCACTTCATTCCCCTAGAGGGGCATCAGGTACAATTTTCATATTTGAGAAGGAAACCCCAATATCAATGGCCTCTACTCCATCCTTTGAGGGAGGACAAGGTTCCCCAATCAACTATTCTAGGAAGACTATATCAAATTTTGTTTAAGTCAATGGTTGTTGATTTTCCTTAGCAAGAGAAATGTCATCATCTCACATTGGTTGCTTAGGAAAATTCAATTTTTTTTATTTGGATTTGGTCCCTTTTTCCCTTGAAGGATGAGATCGTGCATGGGGATAAATATCATGTAGATGTCCTATAAGTTGATGAATTCAACACTAGAATCTTGTGTTCTCATAATTCAATACATGAATCCACCTAAAACTTTCATTTGAGGATCATTTTATCTGGAAGACTCTTACTCATGTCTATTTCAACATATAAGATGTAGGTGTATGTACACAATCTCGTTATAAATTTCCAAAATTGATTTTATGTAACTACCGAAAGTATTCTCAATATCCTCAAAAATTGATATATACCAACAATGAAATGGAAACTTTGGGAGGTTTACCCTCCCATATCGTTAAGGCATGTGAATATTCTATCCATGACAAATTTCAGTGCATAGAGAAACTGTTTGAAAAAAATTCAACATTGGCCCCATTCACAAGTCACTGTTGCGGGTGTCTAGTCCTAGTACAATTTTCGTTCCTTATTTCATGTTCTATGTTCCTAGTTCCTTGTTCCTTGTTCCTTGACCATGGTGTAGTCCCCAATATCCATTATGTTTGTACAGAACATACTAATGGCATAAAATGTCCCACACAAAGACCAAATTAATATCCACTACATAAGTCTTTTGTCTTTTTTCAAGGACTATGTAACGAATCTCAATTCTAAGAAGATTCAAATAGGACCTAAGAACCTTTAGTTATTGCCTTAACCATGGGTGACATAACACTATCATTCAATAGTCAAATTGTTACATTTCATTGTCAGGAATCATGTGTACTGAGGGCTTGAGCCACCACAAAGGAAACATACAAATAATATTTGTCTTATGAACAACATATGGTACTATCCATTTTGAGGTTTGGAATAGATATTGTTCTTATAGAATACACTACATTTCACCATAATATAAGACCTACACTCCTTGCAAACCATGTAACACCATTCAAATTAGACACAATATTCTTGCGACGAATTAGATATACTATCGATGAAATTTTTTCGTCGATAGTATAGCTAATTCGTCGCAAGATTATTTACATTCATCTCTCTTGAGACGATGTAAAATGATTATTTGATTCATTTCATCTTTGGTTTATCAACTTGAAATTAAATTTTGATACTTTGCAAGCTAGTTGGACCTTGAGTCAAATACAAATATGAAATTTGGAATCATTAACATATCTACTAGAACATATGAAAAATAGGGTTTATGGTTTCCATGATGATATGATGATGGAATAAAGTGGTTGTGTGAGTGAAATTTGAGTCCATAAACCCTCCCATATCGTTAATGCATGTGAATAGTCTTTCCAGGTCAAATTGCAATGCATACAGATATAGTTTGAAAAAGTTTCAACGTTGGCCTCATTCACATGTCACTGTTGCCCGCCTCTAGTATTTTTATGGTGTTGATTAAGAAATCAATGAAAAAGATGGATTTTTCATCACAAATATGAAACAGATACATTGTATATACATTAATGTAGAACCTGAAAGAAAAATGAAGAAAGACTGACGAAAACTTAAGACTTGCGTCAACCAAATTGTGTACTTTGAAACAAAATTAGGGTTTATGGTTTACATGATGAATTGATGATGGAATAAAGTGGGTTTTTGAGTCAAATTTGAGTCCAAAAACCCTCCCATATCGTTAAGGCATGCGAATAGTCTATCCATGACAAATTTCAATGAATACAGAAATTGTTTGAAAACATTTCAACATTGGCCCCATTCATAGGTCACTGTTGTCGGTGTCTAGTACTAGTAAAATTTTGGTTCCTTGTTCCTTGTTCTATGTTCCTTGTTCCTAGTTCCTTGTTACTTGTTCCTCATTTGTTGTTCCTCGTTCCTCGTTCCTTGTTTTATTTGAGGGGTTTTTCACAAAAGTGCATCATCAACAAATTCTACAACATTTTTATTACATATAAATAATAATATGTAATTCATCTATCGTTATTTACCTCATGTATTTTCCAAGGTCATATATAACTTGTTTTACGTTGTTGTCAAATATCTCGGGCAAAGATAGAGGTAGAACATACTGTAACAAAACAATGGCACATTAATAAATTTCCGATTTCATATTAACAATATATTTACAAATTTAAAAATATTACATCAATTCTTACCAATACATAACAAATATACGAAAGAAATTACCTTGATGAAGGTATGCCAGTCATGATTTTTTAACCCGCCAAATTCACCTTTCTTTGTTAATATATTCTTGATGTTTGAAGCAAATCATGTTGGAAATCTAATTTTTCGAATGAGCTCTTTTACAACATTGTTTTCATCTTCTTTAAATAACCATGGGAGGATATTTCGATCGACTCCATTAGTCCTATTTAAATCAATAATATTTAGCATTGCATGATTGGCTTCTTGAATGTCACTACAAATTTTAGAAATTTTTTCTTTGTCACTCCTTCCATCTAAGATTCTCCACAACATTTCTATTACGTTCTTCCCGATATGCATTGTGTCAAACAAATGAGTTATTTCTAGTTTCTCATAGTAGGGCAACCTACTAAATTGTTTTGGGAAACTTTTCATTCCTCGTGGAAGAAGATCAATGCCTTGACGACCAACTATATGTTACATAAATGAAATTAACACAACAATTGTTAGATTATACATAGTATACATGAGAATTCAACACAATTAAAAAATGTAATATATTGCATACAATGATGAAGATTGACTTACATTGACGATTTGATCTGTTATATTCCAACTTCCATAGGTGTGGTGTCATTCTTCGTGGTTTTATCCCACTCTCCTCTTTCCCATTGAAAATATGTTTATCGGTATTTTGATACCTATGTTTCTTAGGGAGAAAGTGCCTATATTCATCAAACACCTCCTTTCTGAAACTTCTTGAACGATGATATCTCATCCTAGGACCACAAACTGGACATGCAAATTTACCCTTTGTTTGAAGATCTAGAAGATACACATCAATGGCAACATTGGTTATATAAAAAACAATTATTTAAAAAACAAACATTATAATATCATCAACATCAAACTTATTTAAGTTCAATAGTGTGTTACATACCACAAAAATGTGTTAATCTTGATGCATCGTGAATTGTCCATGTAAGAATCCCATGGAATTGAAATCCTCTTTGACCTATTGGTCTAGAGATGTCGTACATAGTGATGTTGTCCCATAAATTTAATAGCTCATCAACAAGAGGCTCAATATATACATTCATATATTTCACTTGGTACTTACCTAAATGGTTAAAAAATACACATAATTACTACACCTTGTATACATATATAAAATTGTGTAATGAACAAGACAAATGAAATGTTAAACATTAAAAAAAATATATCATTATAAAAATATACCTGGAACAATCATTCCCAACATTGTGTGCTCTCTCTTTATTGACATCCAAGGAGGAAGGTTATTGTTTATAAAAAAAATAGGCCACACCGAGTAGATAGACATGCGCTCACCAAATGGATTTACACCATCAACTGCCAATGAAATCCTAACATTACGAGGTTCTTCTTTAAAAATTGGCCATCTTTCTTCGATATTTTTAAGTAAAGAACCATCTGCAGGCATTCGAAGAACATCATCTTCACTTTTATTTCGTGCATGGTAATCCATAAACTGTGCTATGTTCCGACATCTAAATAGTCGCTGCAGGCGTGGAATTATGCGAATATAACGAAGAACCTTGTGAGGCACATTTTTTGTTAACTGATCAGTTCGATATCTGTTGATCTGACATTGCAGAAAATTCGATTCATATGCATATTGTCCATAATATATGATGTGATCATTGGGGCATGCATCTATAGCCTGATATTCCATTCCAATTTCTGTCAAAATGGCAGATAATTCTCGGTATGTGCAAGGTAACTTATTTGGTGATGGTAATAAATATTTAGTTATCAACCTACAACAACAATATACAAAAAATAAATCAATAATGAAAATTATATTAATCATTATAAATATTGCATCCTTAATTTATACATCAATTGACACTGAAAATAAAATAAAATAAAAGTTGAAAATTGCATAAAACTGTAAAATTATGTTGCTTACCTTAGGATCTGTGTCATACATGTGTTT